>CAUYSK010051328.1:0-86625 GCA_963575035.1 Avahi laniger | reverse complement strand
ACACACTATAAAATTGTGATCATACTCGACACACATTTTACATCTTTTCACCTACTATGTATTAAGCATTTTTACTTTTCATTTTAAAATCTTCAGAAGTTACTACAAACATACTTATTGGTAGATAATAAACTATAATGTGAATGCCTTATACAAAAATTATTTAACCACTGCACCATCACTAGCCGATTCGGGCTGTTTCCAATTTTCCACTATTACATATAACACTGTGATAAGCATCCAAAACAGGTTTTACTTGAGCCTCAGGTTATTTCCTCGGGCTACATTCTTAGAAGGAGAATTACCGGGTCTAAGAGGACAATCTTATAAAGACACTTGGTTACAAATTGCAGATTGCCATTCGGAAAGATTAACCAGCTTGTTCTTCCTCCAATAATACCTGGCTCACTGCATCCGCCTCAGCAATTAGTATCTGGCGTCTAAGCTGCCGTTGAGCAGGGGGGCTGCCGCCTTTGCTGGGGGCCTGGCCCTCCGTTTGGCCCCACACAGCAAGAGCGTGAACAATGTTCTTGAACGGTCAAGCCAAGCAGAGGAGCAAAACTGGAGGAGAAAATGTGTGGGGTAGGCCCAGCCTGCAGACCCTGTTCTGTTCTCCCTCCCCGCTGAATGCAGACAGGAACAAATGAACTGCTCTATTTTGGGGATTTAAGTTAGATAGATGTTAAGAAGAATTTTCTGTCTCTGAAGAGTACTAAAATCTGGGACTGGGGTCTTTCTGGTCCTTCTGCTTGGAGTTTGGAGGGGCAGAGATGCTCTGCCAAGAAAGCTCAGGTCCAGGTGCATGGACAGCATGACAGGTTGATCTTTGGCCTCAGGAGAGCCTTGAAGTTCACGCGGCAGTACCATTGAGGAAAGTGCCAGCAAAATGGGGTGGCTGAGTGGGTTTGTTGAGTCCCTGTGTGTACCGGGGTGAGGAGGTGTCTTCCATCTACTATCTACTATGAACAATAAAGACAGCCCAGGCAGCCCCTGCTCTGCCCACGGGAGAGGAGGTTTTGCAGTATGAAGGTCTTTGCCTTCACGAGGGTCCTGGGGGGTCCCTGGCCACGTGTCCACATAGGTAGTGCCTAGGTGCTCTGACCTGCTCAGGCTTCCTCACTTTTCTTTTCAGTACTTCTAAGAGATCACAGTCCTGGGTGGGTCCCCTAGCCCCCGGTGAACATCTGTCAGGCCTTCAGAGACTATGGCTGGAAGAGCCAGGGTCCCCTCTGCAGACGCCAGCCCAGCACCTGGCATCCAAGGCTGTCCTGACTTTCTTTCCCGCCTTCTCTTTCCCTCTTTTCCCCTGCAGCCTTCTCCCAGGCCTTTGGAAGAAGAAAGCAAAGCGGAAGGGACGCAGAGGCTGCTGAGGCCAACCACTGCCTAGAGCCGACAGACCAGACGTCTTGCAGGATCACACCCCCCAGTCCTTGGGCAGGAGCCTGTGGGCCCCAAATCTCCCCCATCTCCTGAGCCCTCCCCTAAATGCAGCTGGCCAGGCGTGGCCCTGTTCAGATGCACCCACACTTATGTCCTACCGGAAACACTCCCCAATACCTTGCTCACGCAAACATTGACAAATCCTCCCTCATTCGGCTGCCTTCTGAACTGACCCATGGAAAGGTGACCATGTAGCCCAGTCTCATCTGTCTAAACAAAAAATTCCCGTGGCTCTCATCCGTGCCCCTCACATGAGTGCCTCCAGGCTAGAGTCTATACCCCTACGCACAGACTGTCAGTCTCATGACTTGTTGCCTCATGAGGTTTGGGTTTAGGCCATTTGTGACACCCTCCGGGGAGCCTGAGAGTGAGCAAGTTATTGCTGGCAAAACGGCACGAATGTCCAAAAATAAAGGGTCTCACCACCCCCTGCTACCACCTAACTTTTTTTTCTCTGTCTCTCTTTTGGCAGTACTTGTTGTCATGGAGATTCTGACACAATGGGGCAGGTAGGAAGCCAGTTGCTTGGCAACGAGATGCTGGAGGTACAGGATTGGCTGCCGAGGTCTAAAGGAACAGTGAGGATGGTGAGGGAAGGTGGGAAAGTGGAGAAACACCCTGGAGGGAACACAAAGGCACAGGAGAGAAGCAGAAGACAGGACCAGGCGTAGAGATAAAACCAGAAACGAGAAGAGAAAACAAGCGACCTCCCTAGTGCTGGGGTCACTGTTTGTGCATTTGCTGGGATGCCCTCAGTAAAAACAACAAAGCAAAACAAACATGCATTAATATAACATATTTTCATAGCTGTGTTCACGCTGTAGCAGGATGAATGGAGATTTAGACACAAAGAAGTTCCTCAATATCAGGGCAGAAAAATTCTACAAGAAGACATTATGCACAGAAGAAAGATCATGGGCTTTAGTGGTAAAAACTTGAGTGCGAATCTTCCCTCTACCCCTTCCTAGTTCTGTGCCCCAGTCAAGTGGCGTGACCTCTTTGAGCTGCAGCTTTCTTACTGTAAACCGGGAACAGCCACACGCATCTCACAGGGTTGTTTCAAGAATAGAAGAGATGAAGTGATGAGCTCCGGCACGTGCTGGGAGCTCAGGAAGTGGTCAATCACATGGTTATTGTTGTTGGTCTTTCGTGGCCAATCATGTGTTGCCATCTTAATCACCGTTATTAAGGCTGGAACTGAAAGGCTGTGCAGTGGAGTGGAAAGAGCCTGTTCCCAATGCCCAAAGACCTGGCTTCCATCCAGCCTAATGCACCTACTGTCTAGGAGATGTGGGCAAACCCTAACCTCTCTACGTCTCATTGCTCTTCTGTAAAATGGGGATACAGTCTCCCTCATCCACTTGGTGGATGTCCTAAGAGCGGAGCACTTGCGTCCTCACTCCCTGCCTGGCCTACTTTCTGGAGTGGAGACTAACAGGTCTGGGCCGGGGCTAGTTTCCTCCTCCCTTCAAGGAAGGGAAGGGTTCAGTGATGCCTGGGTGCCCTTCTAAGCACCCGAATTCTATGTGACCACGGAGGAGACAGTCAAAGAGAGAATGCAGGCACATGGAAGACAAAGCAAAGGCACTTGCTCCAGGCTAATTTTCAGGCAGTAACTTTGTCGAAGCAATGGCTTCTGTGGCCAGAAGTAAAAGGCAGCAGGGTGGCCTGACCGTAGTTACAGGTGAAGCGTACCCAGCCATTTCTGTACACTTCACAGCGACGCAGCAATTCCACGACGGGACTCTACGAGGTCCGATCATGGATACGGGAGTCACCACGTCACAGAAGAGATATTCAAGGGGACAGGACCGACCTGAGTTGCCTCAGGCGGGTAGAGCTTTGCAAACTGTAACATCTTTGGGGGCCCATAAAATTCGGGAAATTATTTTTGATGTAAACCTTTCCTGCTACAATTTTCAGTCCAGTCTCCCTGGTTCTGTCCTCAGAGAGTAACTGAACTGGCTGAGAAGGTAACCGCCTCACCAGCCCCGAGGTTCACGCCAGGACTGGGGCGGCAGGCGGGAGAGCAGTGACTCACGCAGACGCTGTTTAATTCAGCTGTCTCACTGTCTACACTGCTTCCCCAGCTCTCGCCCCCAATACTCTAAATCCCTCTGCGGTTTCGAAGCCGACTTTTCCAATAATTCCAACAGCCGCAGAGGGATGCCATTACCATTTCTGCTTGGCCTGAGGGGGAGGCTGGGCGTGGGGGCTGAGCGGACTGGAAGAGCCAGGGGGAGCGTAAGAGCCGAGGGGCTGCTGGTTTCCAGCTCTGCCTTCCTGGAGCGTCCCCCACCTGAGAGCAGTTCACAGGGGGGTCAGAAGGCCGGGCCCTGTGGCCCAAGGCTGAAGGACTCTGGCTGAGCTCATGGTGCAAAAGATAATCCAGAAAAGGATCCAACTGGCAGCTTTAAGAACAAGGCGCTCTTTAGGGCCAATGGGGTCCAATTCTTTTCCTCCTGCACTGGGAGGAAACACAAAGAAAAAAGCTTGAACTTGCAGCAGCAAGGGAGATAAGAGAGATTTGGGGAAGACCTCAGGAGGTGACCTTGACAGCGGCGGGTGACAAGAGCAGCCCCCTCCCACTGGTGGCATGGGCCTGTTGTTTGGATCAGGTATTTTGGGTCCTTAAAACGTGGACTTTCGCAAAATCGTTCTCTCTGGTGGGTCGGCGGGGGGTAGGCGTGGAAAACGTACATGAGGGGCCCGTCTTGAGGGGCTCCAGAGAGGGGGCAGTTGACAGCCTGAGCTGCGCAGGGCTCGGAGGTTTCCACAGGGCTCGTGGGGCCCCCTCTGAGGCCGGGTGACAGGAGGGAGTCAAGACAGGTGCTGGGTGGGGGCGGGGATTTGACTAGCTTTGAGCTTATCTGTTTTAAATATGGATCCTTCTCTTAGTCTGTTCTGGCGGCAATAACAAAGTTTTGTAGACGGGGTGGCTTTTAACAACAGAAATCTATTTCTCACAGTTCTGGAGGCTGGAAGCCCAAGATCAAGGCACTGGCAGATTCCGTGGCTGGGAGGGGCTGTTTCTGGTTCCCAGACGGCACCTCCACGCTGAGCCCTCACATGGCGGAAGGGGTGAGGAGTCTCTCTGGGGTCTCTTTTATCAGGGCCCTAATCCCATTCTCACAGGCTCCGCCCTCATGACCTAACCACTCCCCAAGGCCCCATCTCCTAGCGCCATCACTTGGGGGTCATGGTTTCAACATACGAAAGTTGAGGGGACACAAACATGCAGACCACAGCAGCTCTCCATGTTAGATTTTATGCAAACAATGTGCTCCCAGCCAAAATAACTTTGAAGACTCCGCCAGTCGAGTTCCTCCCTGCAGTGGACGGGATGGGTGGCCACTGAGGCTTCTGTCCGTCTCTGACCAGAAGCTGGGTGTGGGAGAGCCCCAGGGGTCTGACAGCTTGGGAAGAGGGAAAGAAGCACCCAGGCTTGCTGGCCAGCTTTGGCAGAGGCCCTGGGAGGGGCAAACCTCCCCAGGGGGTGGCTCCTGGAATGGAGGAAATGAAGCTTCCAGAGCCCGACTGCAGGTAGGAAATCTCCCAAGTGCTAGAGGGTTGTTATCTCAGGATAAACTTGATCTAAGGGCTTGGGGCTCAGGAGCCCTTTGCTCTTCCACTAGGATTGAGGGATCAGACAGCTAAGCGTCGGAAGCCGCACTAGGCTTAAGTTTTCTGACTTGTGTTTGCTCATTTTTGGTCCCTCCCCCTACCCTTTTAAATAAATTTGTATTCTGAAATCATTTCAGATTTACAACAAAGTTGTAAAGACAGTACAGAGTACCCATCTACCCTTCACCCAGTTTCCCCTAATGTTAAAATTTTATGCAATGGTGGTACATCGTCAAAATGAAGAAATTAACATTGGCACATGACTATTAACTAAACCAGGGATTTTCTGCGGAGTTCGCCAGTTTCTCCACTAACGTCCTCTTTCTGTTCCAGGATCCAATCTGGGATACCCTATGGCATTTAGCTTCCCTCTACCTTTTAAGATTTAAACCTCTTTTTGGAAACTCCAGCCTGTCTCCACCATGGGTCAGGGGAAAGGAAGAAGTCATTTGGGTTATTGTCCACCTTTGGTTTGGAGCACAGGGGCAGGAATAAGAGGAAGAGGAAGCAGCAGAGAAGGGGAGCCACGGGAAAGGCTCGTCCAGTGCCTGCCCTCCACCTGGGCAGTCTCTCCTCTGGGGCTTTGCTCGATGCCGGCCTTGGGGACCCCTCCTGTACGGAGGTCATTCAGTGTACAGAGGCTTTCAGGGATGATTGTTCGGTCTCTGTCCCAAGAGCCAGAAGAATGAGGTGACCAGAGTCACGGATGAGCTGCCCTGCTTAAGACCCTTTGCCGCCTGGGCAGAGAACCTGGCCTGAGCTCCCCCTTGGTTCTGAGCCCAGAACTTGGTCTGTGACTTTAAAACTCAGCCCCCATTTTTAGCACATAGCACTTCGTAATAAACAGCAGGGAGAGTGAAGCCGAGATGAGACTGTATCTCAGCAGAATTGTTTCCAAATAAAGTGTTGTTTTTTCTCCCTCAAACTCTCCCTGGAGATGACTATGGTGCTTAAAAACCACTAAATACCTCTCCTTGTTTATGACACAGACACCCTCCCTCCCTCCCCCTGTCCCTTAGCCTGGTCTCTTTTATAGCAATTGCGTGAGTGGCGCGGAGCGAGAATCAGAGCAGGCGCTTGGAAGCCTGCCTACTGGTCCCCCTCCTAGTAAGAGGAGCTCATGACAGAGACGGCAAGATCCATGGGGAGAAGCGCCCAGGACTTGCGTATCAGAGTGGGCCCTAGGTCCTGGAGTTAGCTGGCTGGCCGCCACAGGCTCAGAGCTGCCGGAGAATCCACCCTCCTGTACCAACCGTGCCTCGGGACCTCAGGAAGCCCTCAACAAATTCACATTGCGCTCTGTGGCTTACGAGAGGCACAGGGAACTGGAACTGCAGGAGACGGAGACGGAAGGGGACCGTCCAGGGAGAGGTTAATGGACTAGGGTGGTTTACTCCAGAGGTCAAGGGGAGGCTGGCTAATGGGCTTTGCAGATACAAAGCTTTGTTCTCTGTTCCCACTGAAACGGGGCCTTGGAAAGGGAAGTCCCTTCTAGCCACAAAGATTGGGGCTGGGCACAGCGAGGAGCTGGACACCCTGAAGCATGTGATCCAAGAAGAGTGTGACCTCATCATCCCAGAGGGCCCTCCTAGTAGGAGTCTGCTTCCCGGGGGTCCCAGCCTGGCCAGCTAAGCCCCAGTGCGGAGGCTGGCAGGGTGGGAGACTGCCAGCAGGCAAGAATCTGTCCCCACGAGAGCTCCAGAAATGCCATCTGACTGCAGGGCCGATCCCTCCTGATTTTAGTGCCCCACTTGATGAGGGGCATCTGTTCAGAGGCAGGGGAAGGGATATAATGACCTCTGCAGGGTCCTGCCAGCTCCAGGGTCAGCCGTAGAAAGAAAAGCATCTCCCTCCCACTTACTCCTGTCCCCAAACCAAAGAGTCGGATTCCTCGTGGCTGGAGCCCTATCAAGCTGCAGCTCCACCGCCTTTGTAAGTGGTAAAATGGCAACACCGTAACTGCCCTCGCCCACCGCTTTTACATCCATCAGCTCAGCTCCTTCCAGTAGGTGGGGAAGTATTTGATAGACGAGGAACTTGAGGTTCAGAGAGTGTGAGGGGCTGTCCAAGGTCAGAGAGCTACCCGGAACCCAGGCCCAGGACGTGCAGTCCGTCCTGCTGGTTTCTCCTGACCCTTCTCTGGTCTCGCTGCCCTAACAAAGACCCTCCCTAATTCTCACCGGGACACACCTTGTCCTCCCGGCCCCACACTGCCTGCTCCACTCACTCCATTTCCTCCACGCTGAGGCCAGAAGGACCCAGTCAGCCCAGTCAAACTGCAGGTCTGACCAGGACCCTCCCATGGAATCTAATCAAGTTTTTGGGGGTCCTCTAAGACCCTCCACCACTTGACCCCTCCCACTCCCAGTCTCTCCCAGCCCTCCCTGCCTCATCTGTATCCTCAAGTTTTAGTAAACAGCTTATCACTCATCCACGCAGCACGACAAGGTTTCTAGCCTATCCTTAGCCAATTTTTATTCATCCTTCAAGCTCAGCTCAGATGCCGTCCTTTCCAGGAAGGCCTCCCTGACCTTCTGGGAGGAGCTAAGTGGCCCTGAGCTCCCAGAGTGCTGTGTATAGAGCACCGGCTTCACAGCCACCACGCAGACTTGGCTCATCTCCAGAGCTGCCTTCTTGAAGAACACTTAGCTTGGCATGCCTGGCACGTGGTATTGTGCCTGGCACCTGGGAGATGCTCAGTATAAGTTGGAGGCACCAGACAACATCTCGACACCTAGGAGTCCTGCAGCTGGACTCCCTCCCCCGCTCCTTTGCAGGGGTGGGTGGGGCTGACTCCCCCCCTGCTCCGCGGGGGCCCAGGAGAATGGGGTCAGCAGGAGATGGCACACCTCGCAGGGGAGAGGCCGCTCACCTCATCGCACTGGGCCAGTGCGCCACGAGCCGGGCAGCAGGAAATGAGACACAGCTGGCAAGGAAACAGACCAGGAACGCTTCCCTGCTAAACAGGACGCAGGGTGGAGCACGGGGGTGGGGCAGAGCTTCCGCAGGAGTGGGAGGGAGGAAACCTGGCCCCACGTGCGTGGGGCCAAGGCCTCCCAGCTCGGCCCGCAGCCCAGTGGAGCAGGGGCTCTGCAGCCCGCTGGAAGGTATCGTCAGGGATTCTCTCCTCAGGCTTCAACCAGAGGGCCCCAGGGGGTTACGTGATAGTCTGTGGTTTGCACAGTGAGCCCTGACCAGGAAGCCCCCAGAAAGACAGCTGAGCCGCCCCCAGGGGGAGGTGGGAGGGTGGGAGGGAGGGTGTGGGGACACGTTTGGCCAAGGCAGGTGTGTGTGAATCCTGAGAGACGCTGGGTCCCTTAGGAGGATGGCGGCTGGGAAGCCAGGTGGGGCTGCAGAAGGCCTGGAACACGCTCTCCTCATCCCCCTTCACTGGTTCACAAGATCACTTCCTCGGGACCGTTTCCCTGACCCCCCAGACTAGACTAATGTTCCCGTCGCTTCTCCCTGTTGCAGCCCACCCACTGTTCCCCATCTTCCCGCTGAGCTGGAAGCCCTGTTGGGGCAGGGACGGCATTTTGTTCACCACTGTGTCTCTCACACCAGTGCAGTCCCGTGTACACAGCAGACGCTCGACGAACATAGATGATCACGTGAAGTAACTCAAGAATGGTGGAAAAGGGAATCCCACGACCAAGCACTTAAACCGGGCCCGAGCACAACAGTGTCAGCCCTTGTCTGATCCGCTAAAAATTCAAATAAACCAAGGAATTGTCTGAAAGTGTAGCCCCTGGGCTGTCACGGCTTCTTTCACCTGAGCCCACCCAGTCACGGGACTGGCTTGATCGTGCTCCCTCTGCAGGGTATCCAAGCCCTGGGCTAACTGGGGCTCCTCTAGGGCTGGGGTTAGGGTACCCCAAAGGAGGCAAGGGAGTCCTGTCACGGGGAAGCTCTTGGACTGAGGAGCGCTGTGAAGGTGCCCTCGGCAGTTTCCCAGTGTGGTGGGAGAGATGGGGCTGTGGGCAGCCGGAAACTTGAGAGACAGAAGTAGTGACAATAGTGACAATAGCAGACACTGATAGGGCACACACTGGGTGCCAGACATCGCTCCCAGCATCTCACATGTATTGACTCATTTTATTTTCACCAAACCCCATGGGGTAGGTAAAGTCGTTGTTCTCATTCATAGGAGAGGACACTGGGGCAGAGCGAGGTTATGGCACTTGCCTTAATCACGCAATCAGGAAGTGGGATGGCTGGAACTTAAGCCCAGGCTGCTGGCTCCGGAGCCAGCGTCCTCACCCACGACCCGGTGGCATCTCTTAGACAGCAATGCACGTAACTGCAGAGGAGACGGCCACGGAGGGGGCTGACTGCTGTTAGTTAATTAGCACCCTGAAGGAGGAGAATGCGGCGTCAGGAGGACTCCGCTTGGTGGAGAAGGACATCCTGGTTGCAGGGGACACTAAAGTCATGACTGAGGCAGCACAAGGAATGCTGCTTTCAACCTAGCCAAAAGGCAGTCGGATGGACTTTTTTCCGCTTCCCTTGGCTGGAAGACAGTGGCCGTGTTGAAGCGCCAGACTCTAGTTCCAAACACAATCCCCAGACCCGGCGTGCGCAGCTGCGCCAGGCTGCCCTCACTCTGTCCCCAGTCGCCGCCTCAGATCGATCAGAAGCCTGGCACAGTCTGCAGAGGAGGCATCTGGTGAGTGGAGGTGAGGAACGGGCACCGCTTGGCACTCGGCGGAGGGAGGAGGCTTCGAGGAAGCACGTGAAGAAAGAGGGGCGGTTGAGCCGGAGAACAGGAGGAGAGAGCTGGGGGGTCCCGAAGACGAGGCTCACTGAGGAAGCTTCCACTGAAAGGACGGGCTTGCCGGGTTAAGGAAGAGAAGCAGGCCCATGTTCCATTCCAAGCCCGAGCCAAGGCGAGGAGCCTTCTGTTGCTCTTACAGGGCCCGCAGAAGAGCTCACAGACTCGAGCTGAGACGAGCAAGCCTGTAGCAGAGGCAGACACTCGAGCTGGTCCGAGATTGCCCGGGTTATCAGTACCGAGGACCGGGGGTCCCCCGATGGAGCCCCTCTGAACCAGCCCAGACTCACAGCCTTGGAGAGGTGCTTGGACACATCGGTCCTCTGACACGTGGTGGTTGACTCTAGAGAATGAAGCCATCCTCAGCTGCCTCCATGTCCCTCGCCCTGGGGTCCTCCTAGCTGTGCTAGGCACAAGGGCGACGCCTCTTAGCCTGGAGCCCTGTTGCTTCTATTCCCCCTGCCGTGCCCTCCCCGACAGAGAAGGTTCAGACGTTCTCAGGCCTGACCCTCTAAGCTGGCCTCCCTGTCCCTGGAGCAAAGTGGGGGCAGTGAGCTGCAGAGGGTCCCTGGGAGAGTCACTGCCCTCCCCCGCCTCCTTCCCGCCGGGACCCTGCTGGTTTCAGCAGGTTTCCGTGCTGGACAGCTCCCAGACCCCAGTTCCAGGGTGCAGGCCAGGGCTGCGTTCCTTCCCTCTGCTCTGCCCCAGGGCTCTGTGCAGGGAAGGCTGGCTGGAGAAAGGGCCTGCCTCACCTCACTCACGACCCACGTGTCACAGGGAGAATCCATTCGGATCCTCTCTCAAGGGAGGATGCCCGCTCCCTGCCTGCCTGTCCTCCCCACTCCCCTTCGGAGTAACCGGCAGGGCCAGGCCTCAGCCGCTCCTTCCTGACACAGGCTCACGGGCCTGCATTGCGGGGCGGCACGGCGGGCTCTGTCACACGTGTGGCCTTCTGCATCCTTGAGTGCGGTCTTTGACTGAATCCAAAGTTTACAGAACAAATTCTTTGAATAAAGGGATTTGTTCTGTGAAGTTTGGATTCCATCGAGGGGCCACGCTTGGGGGTCTGGAGGCCACACGTTGAGGCCCCAGGTTCCCCGCCCCACCCGCTCTGCCTCTGGCGACTGGACCCTCGGTGACCTCAAAGTTATTCTGATCACAGACGGCTCTACAAGCTGGCTCCTGACACTCCCTCCTGCTGCGTCCCGCAGACCCCACGCAGCTCGGGAGCTTTCCACACGCTGTCCATTCCAGCAGCCCCCTCATCCCCTGCCATTCTCCTAGGTCACCCCAAGAGCCCCACCTCTGCCCTGACCAGGAGGATCTGTGCTAAACGAGTGAGTCAGAAATAAGCCTCTGCCCACGTGACAGTACATAGTACAGGGCTAAGAACTTCTCCGACCCAGAATTGCTTTTTGAGCCACGGATGGGCAAAGAAGTGCCACTCCCTTCCCGGCAGCCACATTTCCTGGCTCTCAGCTCTTGGCTGGTAAGGGCTGGTGCTGTTCTCGGGACGGCTCGGGGCATGCAGCCTCTCCCACCGGCAGTGACGGTCCCACTGTCCTGCGCTCCAGGGCCTGAAGGCAGAGTCCTAACACCTGCTCTTAATTCATCACCAACCTGGTGCCGCCAATGGCCCTGGGCTCATCCACTCTCCCTGCAGCTGCAGCAGGAGCTGAAGCAGAAAGGACAGTCCTGGAACGGGGGAGTGGTTCAGAGGTGGGGAGGAGCCTTGCTGAGGCCAATGGGGGGCCTGGTCTGATACTGGGGGAGGAGGAATGATATGTCCTCAGACACATGCTAACATGCTCCCCCTCCCTGGTATCAGCAGAGATACTGGCAAAGAAACAAACAAATGATTGCAAATATGGTGCACGCCCAGTACTCCGAAGCTCAGGGAACGGCTGAGAAAAGAAAGAATCGGAAGAGGATGGGGCCAACAGGGAAAGGCTACCAATTTTTGGATGAACTCCTGATTGTGGATTTGGTTCTGCAATCCTCTGAGTCACAGTCGTCTAGCTGCTGCCCCAGGGCCTGACTAATTGGAGGAAAGTTGAATGCAGCCAAAGAAAATAGGGGTAGATGTTACGGAGCCCCCGCTTTCCAGAGCTTGGAGGGGAGCAAATGTTTTAATTTATGGGCCTGCATTAGCCTCCCCCAGGGGAGAGGAAGTTGTCTTCGGCCAGGAGTAGACTGAGGCTTGAACACAAAAGTAGCCCCACCTGCTGACAGGCCTGTGGGGTTGATGGATGAGCAGGGTCTGCAGCCGAGGTGCCTGGGGCTGGGAAAAGCAGCACCACATCAGCCTCACAAAGCCGGAGCCAGCAGCTGTGGGTGAAGACTCCTCCCCGCCCCGCGCCCCAACCTCAGGGCTGCAGTCCCGACTCAGCCCCAGATATCAAAATTGCCACCTTCCAGGTAGGGCAACACTGCTCAGGGGCTGAGGCAATTCGAGGCAGGCCTTGCCAACATTTCTGACGATGGGGGCCCTGTGCAGGCTCAGCAATGTCCACAGAGGCCCCCAGTAATCAGCAAGGGGGTGAGCAATGCAACTGGGAGGGGACATGGGCCCTCATCCCAGTACTCACCACTCTCGCTCCTGGTGGGTGGAGTGCTGAGCTGGGAGGGAAGGGCTGGGTCCCCTCTGCCCCCTCCTGCAGTGTGCCTCCGTTTGGCTACCTGACCACAAGACCTGCTTCCCTTGCATTCCCCACGGGTGCAGCTGGTTATCTCTTCCACACCACTCCACGTGCCTAAGCCTTTAGAGCGCAATCCTAAGACCGCCTCCTCCAGGAAGCCTTCTGGGTCAGGACACCCATTCTTCAATTCATGAGACTGATTCACTGACCACCCCCCTCACTACCATTACACGGACTAAGGGAGCCAGGTGTGACCTACAGAGCACCAGCCTGGAAATGGGGAGACCCTAGAGAGAGTCCCAGCACTGCCCTCGGCTGAGTGGCTCTGGGGAAATTGCTTGTACACTCTGGACCCGTTTCATCGGTGACAAAGTGAGGGTGGAGCCAGGAGCTCTCGGACTCCAGGCCAGGCCTCTGGGTGAGGGAGACCTGCTTGTTCTTTGAGGCTCTGTCCCCTCCCCGTGGCCTCTGCCAGGGGACTGTGGGCTTTCCCAGGGCAGGGCCTGTGTCTCTCCCGCGCTCTGCGTCAGGCTTGTGTCCGCGGTTGCTGGTCCCACAAAGGCCAGCTGGCGGCACAGGGAGGGCGTGTGCGCTAGCGGAGGACAGCGAGAGGAGGGGCGGGGGCAGGCAGCGCTTCAGAACGCTAAAGGCCCAAACCCAGGAGAGCCGGTGCTCCCCATCCCGGGGGCGGCTTCCCGCACCCGTGGGAGCACGAGAGGGGAGGCGGAGGAGGCACCTTCGAACACTGCCCATTGCTCAGGCCGCACGGGGCCACCCTCATCAGAGACAGCGCCAAGCCATGCCTTAGATTGTTCCAGGCCCTGAGCAGCGTTGTCCCATCTGCAAAGTGGCAATTTTGATATCCGGGTCTGAGTAGGGACTGAGTAGGGAGGGCTGGGGGTGGGGGTGGCCCTCTCCTGTCATTTCCGGTGCTGTCATGCTCAGTTTGAAGCCCTGTCTCTTCCTTTCCCTGCCTCATGGCTCTGCTTTCTCACTTTCCCAGACCTCTTTGGGGGCCGTGGGGAGGGGCGGGGCTGCTGCTGAGAAGGAGAAGATGCTCTTGGGAGGGAGAAGCAGGAAGAAGGGATTCTCGAGCCAGAAGATGTCACAGCTTACAGCTTGGGGGAGGCCAGGGTGGGGCTGTGGGTTTTCCACCCAGAGAGCCAGCGGCAGGCTGCGGAGCTGCAGAGATTCGCATACATCTGCATACATCTGTGCGTGCTTATTTCCGTCCCTGTGCCAGCCTAGCTCCCCTCGCCCTCCCTCTCTGCTCCAGGCCTGCTCAGCCCCGGCAGCTCAGGCAGCACCAACACCCGGCTGGGAGCAGCCGAGACCACCCAACAGCAACTGAGCCCTGAGCTGGACCCTGACTCAGAAGAGTTGTGCAAACAGCCCTTTCCCTCCTCACCCCTTGACAGAGGCCCTCTGACACAGCTCTCCTTACGGGCTGACCTGTCACTTACTGCTAAGGGGACAACTACTGCAGCCCCCCCCTCCTCTGCCATCTCTTCCCCAGGCGACCCCACCGTGCATTAAGGGTGAGAAGAAAATCACAGTGTAGAGCCAGAGAGAGGCCCTAGAGATCTTTGAATCCAGCATCTCGCCTTACAGAAGAGGAAACGGACAGGGCTGGACAATTCATTCATTCATTCAGTCAGAGA
This sequence comes from Avahi laniger, assembly GCA_963575035.1. NCBI lineage: Eukaryota > Metazoa > Chordata > Mammalia > Primates > Indriidae > Avahi > Avahi laniger. The sequence continues at coordinate 72,490 of CAUYSK010051328.1, read as the reverse complement.
TGCCCACTCGGTGACAGATACCATTCTAAGGACTGGGAATTCAGCAGGGAACAAAACAGCCCCAAATCATCCTCACAGAGCTGATGACATGCCAGTGGGGAGAGAGGCAATGAAGATAAAAGGAAGGGAGCAGGTTAGACAGGGCTATGCCTGCAGAAAAACGCAGCAAGGGAAGGGGTGGGGGGTGCCAGGCAGGGCTGCAGTGGTCGTTAGGAGATGCGTCACGGTCTGTGGTCCTTGGCCCTGCCAAGTCAGTTACGGAATCAGAGGTGCAGCCGGCCCTCCTAACGCCTCGCCCACCCGGTACGCGGTACCCCATCCCACTCGGCCACTCGTCCGATGCTGGAGAAGAGCGCAAGGAGACAGTTCTCACGGGCGAGATGCCCGGCTCGCTCAGCCCAGCCCCTGGCTTGCGGCCTAGATGCTCCACTCCCAGCCCCGAACACGCCCCACCCACCCAGACAGCAGCGTCCCCCGCAGCCCTTCCACCCCTGGGCCTGGGCACCTCGCTCTGCACAGTCATTAACACCTGTGTCTAAAAAAGCAAGCCAGGCTGCAAGGGTCTAGGGAGCGGGAGATTGACTGAAACCTACGGCAGAGATGAAATGTTTTAAATCATGATTGTGATGGTAGGTGAACGACTGCATACGTTTGTCAAAACTCTTTGAATTTCATTTCCTGTAAATTGTACCTTGATAAAACTACCAGAAAAAAAGGAAAGAAAAAAAGTAAGGCAGGGACTACGTAGCTGGGGAAATTTTAGAACTGAGAGGCAGAGGAGCCTTGTGGAGGCACAGGCTGAGATCAGAGGGACCCGGTTACAGTTCCCACCCCGCCCCCACTGTCGGCACGGCCTTGGGTGCTTACTCATCACCCCATCTCCAACTTCGCTTCCTGGATCTGTGAAATAAAGATAATAAATGTCTTCCTTATAGGGTGGTTGTGAGGATCAAGCTATATAACATACATTTGGGGACAATCCCATAATATGTACTCTGATAATAACAACGAACATTTTAACCAACATTTACTGGGCAGGCATTGGTTTAAGTGCTTTACATATATCAGACTAACTCGTTTAATATCACCCTACAAGGTACTAAGTATTATGATCCCCATTTTATGGATGAGGAAATCGAGGCACACATATCAATTTCCTTCTCCTTTCCCTATATGTAAAATGGGAATTTTCAACCTTTCTCCATTTTTAACTCTGTTTCTGCTGGATGTAAACGGGTGCTCTGGGGTAAAATGCATCTATATTCATGGTTAGAAAAATGCTGGGCCGAATAGGTTTTTCCTTTTAAAAATGGAGATGTAATTTGCATATAACAAAATTCACCTCTTTAAAGCACATGATTCATTGGTTTTTCTTATACTAAAAAAGTGTGCCACCATCACTACTATCTAATTGCAGAGCATTTTCACCACTCCCAAAAGAAACCCGTAACCAATAGTAATCACTCCCCAGTTCCCTGCCCCCAGCACCTGGCAACCATTAATTTGCTTTGTACAGATTTGCCCATTCTGAAAACTCATATAATTGGAATCACACAACATGTGGCCTTTGGTGTCTGGCTTCTTTCCCTTGGAATAAAGTTCTCAGGGTTCATCTGTGTTGTAGCATGTATCAGTACTTCATTCCGTTTTATGGCCAAATAATCCATTATATGGATAGAAAACCACATTTTATTCATCCATTTATCAGTCATTAGGTTATTCCCACTTTTTTGGCTATTATGAATATTGCTGCTATGAACATTTGCGTACAAGTTTTTGTACGAACACACGTCCTCCACTCTCTCGGGAGTATACCTAGGAGTGGGATTGCTGGGTCAATGCTATCTCTGTGTTTACATTTTTGAGAAATTTCCAAACTGTTTCCCAAAGCTGCTGCATCACTTTACATCCCCACCAGCGAAGCGTAGGGCTCTCATTTCTCCACATTCTTGCCAACTTGTTATTGTCTGTCTTTTTGATAATAGCCACCCTAGTGGGTGGGAAGTGGTATCTCATGTTTTGATTTGCATTTCTCTAGCGACTATTGATGTTGAGCATCTTTTCATGTGCTTATTTTCCATTTGTGTATCTTTGGAGAAATGTCTATTCAAATCTTTTGTCTATTTTTAAATTGAGTTATTTGCCTTTTCATTGTTGTTTTGTTGTGAATGAAGGACTTCTCAGAGCCTTTCCTATGTTAATGTAGATCGAGATTCCAAAAGACAGATGGCTTTCACTGCCTGTCCCAAGCCTAGCTGGCCACAGGACTCTCTCCCTGGGCCTTCCTCACCATCTTATCTCCCTCACAGGATATCTTGCAGAAGCCAGAGAACACGCTCTGAATCTTTCTGCTCTAAGGGGTTTCAGTACTCCATAAGAAAGCCCTCAGTAGAAGATGAGGCAACACAAATTCAGAATCCTAAAATCGAGAGAGATCCAGTCCAGGGACCAACTTCATGGATGAGGTGCCAAGGACCTTTCAAAAGCTTGGGGGACTGGGGAGAAGATTAGGTCCCTGGGACAACTACCCAAATGGGGAACCCAGGACAGGAAGCATTTGTCTTACCAGCTGTGCATGGGGCCACAGCTGGATGGGAGGACCCTGGGCAGCAGATTCCAGAGTAAGGATTTTAGGCCTGTCTCTCACTCTTGTGAGTGCTTGGTCTGGAAAGGCAGGGGCTCTCTTCCCCTCTGAGGGGTGCCAGGATCTAGGCTCCCTGCCGGCTGGCCAAGAGCTTCCTTGACCACCTGCTTCCCCCTTTGCTTTCTGCTCTAGACTCGCCCCAGACCCCTCTTTCTGGATGACTCAGGAGCAGATTGGTGAACAGAACCGAAGGTCCAGAATTCAAACCTTGGTGGAGCATCTAGACTGTCCCAACCTGTCATCTGGACTGACTGGCTGAGCTCCGGGCAGTTTCTTGTGGACTCAGAGGAGATCCTGGAGACCCTAGGAACGGACTCAGGGGGGCTCCCCTTAAGCTGTGGTGGGCTCTGCTGCTCACAAGCACACCCCAGGCTGAGGCCTGCTGCCAAGTTAGCAGCTGTGCTCCATCTCTGGGCCTCGGTCTACCCATATGGCAACAAGAGTCCAATGTCTGAAGATTTTACAAACTTTTTTTCTTTAAGAATCTGCACACACAACACGAGCAATCTCTTAGTCATACAGGGAGACCAGAGGGGGAATAAGTTTCATTCTCATTCATTCTTTCCTAAACATATTTGACTCCAGAGAAGTTAAGGGGTCGGAATCCAGATTCTTTGCTTTTCGTTAGGTTACTTTTCCCCTCTATACGTAGCTCTATCTTGCAAGGAACCATTAGCTGGGCAGCCTCTTGAAACACGGGCTTATGAAAAGAGCGACAGTTTTACAGCCTCATAGATGTGAATTTGAACCTTGAGTCCTCCAGGTACCGGGTGTTGGACCCCGGACAGCTTATTTAACCTCTCTGAACCTTGTTTTGCTCTCACACTTAAAGTGAACATAATGATATATGTGAAAGATCTGGCACATACTAGACATTCAATAAATGCCAGTTTCCTTGTCAAACTGTCACGCAGAAGAATTATCGTGGGTAATGGGATTTCTCAATGGAAAAGGATCTTGGAGATCACCACTTGGATTCTCTAATTTTTCAGAGGAGAAAACCAGAGCACAGAGACATTAAGTGACTTGCTGAAGGACACACAGCAAAGTGAGGTTGCTGAATCCAAGTCCCCTTAGGCAGTTCGAGGCCCCGACTGGCTCGTCTCCTCCAGGCACCAACACCTCTCCTCTTTAGGCCTTTTATACGCTTTATCTTGAGACTTGAATTTTGACTACTGGAAGTATTATTAGCTAAGATAACAGAAGACTGACGATTTACACAGTTACTTAAGGGAGCCGGCAACTTCAACAGTCTCTTACTCATTTCCATGGCTTCCCTGAGCAGAAAGGACAAGAGAGGATTTTGAAGGCTCAGAGAAGGTGAAGTGCTTGCCCAAGGTCACCCAGCAAGCTTGTAACAGAACCATGCCAGGCCCCCACGTCCAGCCCTCTCTACCAATCTCAGCTGCTTCCTTCACCCGTTTTCTTTGGCTCAGAAACTCCCAAGTCCAGCAGGGAAGGAGTTAATGCCAACCTCTGTTGGCCTCTGCAGGTGCTGCTCTTGAGAAAAAGCCCCTCAGCAGAGTCTGTAGATAATGGGAGCAGGAGAGATAACGAGCTTTCTGTCTTAATTGCAGATGGGAAACAGGGTGGGCTTGTTGGAGGGCTTGGACAATTAACACAGCTGGGGCACGGGGCGGAAGAACCCTGGATGGGGCCTTGCCCCCGCTGTCTCCTCTCCGACAAGCACAGCGATCAGGGCTATTATGCCAATGCAGGAGCCTGGCGCAGCATGAGCCCGGCTGAGGCACACAAAGAAATCAGCCAGGCAGGGAGGAGTCTGAAAAGCCACCAAAGGGGCTGAGCCCCAGAGGGTGCAGAGCCATCGCGCTCGGCCCCGCTCAGACACCTGGACAGTCAGAGGATGGGCTGAGCCCCACGGCGTCAGGCCTGTGCAGCGGACGCCGAGGGGTGCTGTCCACACGGTCTCCAAAGGCTGGGGGGACAGGGAGCAGTGAGGATACGGGCTTAAGATCAGAGAGTTGGGGGTGAGCTTAGATTTCAGGAGGAGCGCAGTTGTGCCTGGGATCTGGTCTAGCGCACTGAAGGGTGCCATGGACCCGGTCCCTGGCCAGCACTCTGCAGCCTGCAAGCCCGGGACTGGACCTCAGCACTTTGCCTTAGTTACGGTCATCAGTGCTCTCCTAATCTCCCAATGCGGGGGACACTTCCTAGGCCAGCCGACCTCTCTGAGACACTGGACGCTGCAGAGTAATACTCCCTTCCTGAATTTCCCAGTTCCTTGGTCTCTGTGCCAGGCCCGGGGCCTTGCCTGGGTATCGATGCTCACCATTCCCAGCGCTCTCTGTGTCCTGGGGGCTAGCTGGTTCCTGTCAGCTGAACATGCCAGGGCCCGGGTCAGCGAGCTCCTGAACAGGCTCTGCCCGCCGGAGGCTCTGGTACAACACAAAGGGTGAGAGGAACAGAGAAGCCAGGGGCTTCTAGAAGTATCTGAGTCTCCTTGGGTGCTCAGCTTCCCCCAGACCAGCCTCCATGGTTCCAGATTCCACAGGGTCCCCGTTACCCTCCTCCGCTCTCGTCTCCCCCAGGTAACCAGTTCCCTGCATTGTGTTCCCCCTTGCAAATATGAAGAGTGGTTTCCAGTAAGACGCACTGACACAGACTCATGACTGCCCTCTCCCGCCCTTCTCAGACTCCCACCTGGTGTCCCCCACGGCTCCCCTTCCGCCAGCCACCCCTGAAGCACGCGGCTCTGTTCTCAGCCTTTTTTTTTTTTAATTCTTAAAGCCCTCTCAGGAAGCTCTATGTTTTCAACTACTAATTCTATGTAATGACTGAACTTTGTCTCTCTCTGGCTTTAGCTTCTCTGCTGAGACACTTGTCCGTCCGACATCCTCACTGGGCTGTTCACAGACACGCCACACTCAGCACATGTGAAGCTGAACTCATTTCCTTCCTTTCCGTCTCGCACCTGACATGACTTTCTCAGCGGGGGCTACTGAGCCCAGGAGCCACGCTCCCCCCTCCCTCACCCGCGCCATCCTGTGACTCTTCTCTCCTGAATGTCCCTCATGCTTATCCCTGCAACCCGTCTCCACCGTCTGCATTCAACCCTCCCTGGAACCCAAACAAAAACCTGCTCCCTAGTCTCCACTTTCTGCCTTGTCCATCCCGGACGACCACTCAGAAACACAAATCTGAACATACCATCTCATGCTTAAAACCCTTTAGGGGGCTGGACATGGTGGCTCACACCTGTAATCCCAGCACTTTGGGATGCCCAGGCAGAAGGGTCGCTGAGGCTAGGAATTTGAGACCAGCCTGGGCAATATATTGAGACCTTATCTCTATAAAAAATTTTTAAAAATTAGCTGGGCTTGGTGGCACGTGCCTATAGTCCCAGCTCCTCGGGAGGCTGAGGCAGGATTGTTTGAGCCCAGGAGTTCAAAAGTTAGACTGAGCTATGATTGTGCCACTGCACTCCAGCCTGGGTGACAGGGCTCAAAAAAAAAAAAACCCTGAAACAAACAAACAAAAAATCTTTTAAGGGTTAGCATGGCAAACAATACCCTCTGTGATTTGGTCTCTACCCGTTCCCCACCTCTGCCAACTGCTCCAGTTTTATCACACCACTACCTTCCCTGCCATGCCTGGCCACAGCAAACAACCTGGGGTGAGTTCTCTGAGCCCTCATGCTGTCTGATGCCTCTAAGCCTTTGTACCTGCTGTGTTCCCTGCTGGGATGCCCTCTACCATCCTGTGCTTCCAGAAATCCATTTATCTCTCAAAGTTTAGCTCAAGCACAGCCCATCTCCTCCAAGAAGCCATTTTTGCCCCCACCCCATCCCAGGTAGGGTGGGGACCCCTACCTGCTTTAAGCCTCCAGAAAACCTCATATTCTAAATATTTAGAACATGATATTTGATCTATTTGTTTGCTAGACTTTGAGCTCTTTGAAAACAAAAAATAATTTCATTTGTCTTTAAGGGCTGGCATACAACAGGTGTTCAAAAAATAATTCTGGGAGGACAGAGTAATGTGATGGTTAATTTTAGGTGTCAACTTGACTAGCTGAGGACCCAGACAGAACGAAAAGGCAAGTGAATTTGCTCTCTCTTTCTCTCTCTCCTGGACCTGGGACACCCATCTTCTCTCACCCTTGGACGCCAGAACACCAGGTTCTCTGGCTTTTGGACTCTGGGACTTGCACGAGCGACACCCCCCTGGCCCCTGGGTTTTCAGGCCTTTGGCCACTGACCGAGAGTTACACCATCCGCTTCCCTGGTTCTGAGGCCTTTGGGCTTGGACTGAGCCATGCTCCTGGCTTCCCTGGTTCTCCAGCCTGCAGATAGCCTGTCGTGGGACTTCTCTGCCCCCATGGTCAAGTGAGCCGGTTCCCATAGTCAGTCCCCTCTTGTATATCTACATTTATATCCTCTTTGTTCTGTTTCTCTGAACCCTAACTAATGCAAGTACTTTTCCTTATTCCTTCCAATAAGTACAACTAAAAACCCTGGACGTTATATATACGGCAAATATGAAAGGTTGAGAGAAAAGGGCACATTGGCTAAGGATCTTGGGACTCAAGGATCAACGCGGTGGCGAGGTCCCTGGGCTTTCTTTTTCCTTCATAAATTCCAGACTTGGAGCTAAAGCCAGCAGCCCAGAAACACCAAGGGGCACAAACAAAACCATCCTCAACACAAGCCTGCTTTCTCCAGCCAAAGGCCAGGAAAGTGGCAGCCTAGCCACTCTTAGACATAATCGTGCCATTCCAGCCAACCACCATAGAAAAAACCGTGGTTCACTTCTGCCCGTGCCAGCGAAGGCCAAGTGGGGAGCCCAGATCCACCTTCACCAAGCTGCGATGATGTTCCCTGACAACCTGCCAGGGTGGTGTCAGAGAAGGCTGAGTAGCGAGCTGAACTTTCATCCCCTCCGGCTGGTAATGAGGCCACTCATTGTCAGTGGAGACCATATGGGGAGCCTGGACTTCCCCCCCACCTAGCAGTAATGAGGTGCCCTTCCCCCTCCCACAGGGTGGGGTCCCAGGAGGCCTAGTGCAGAGACAGAACTTTCACTACCAGCCAGAGATAAGGAAGCCACCCTCAGCTGGGTGACAGTGGAGACCAAGTAGAGAGCTGGAACCCCTACCCCCAGCCCAATGGCAATGAAGAGCAAAGAACAGAAGCTATAAAGAAGAACCAAATGGAAAATTGTAAACTGAAAAACACAATAACTGAAATATAAGGCTCAGTGGATAGAATCAACAGTAGAACAAAAGAGAAAAAACAAAGAATCAGTGAGCAGCTGGAGGACAGAGCAATAAAAATTATCCAATATAAACAACAGAAAGAAAACAGACTGAAAAAAACAAACAAACAGGGTAGATCCTTAGGGACCTGTGGGACTATAGCAAAAGACCTAACTTTCATGTTATTGGAGTCCTAGTAAGAAAGAAGAAAGAGGATGGTGTTAAAAAGTCCTCTAAGAAAAATGGTTGAAAACTTCCCAAAGTTGGCAAGAGACATAAACCTACAGATTCACAAACTTCACTCAGGGTAAACCTAAAGAATCTATAGCAAGACATATCACAATTAGACATCTGCAAGTTAAAGTCAAAGAAACAATTTTGAAAGCAGCCAGAGAAACAGGGAACCTTAATCTATAGGGGGAAAACAATTTGAATGACAATGGATTTTTCATAAGAAACTGTGGAGGCCAGAAGGAGGTGGCACAATAGTTTTCAAGTGCTGAAAAAAATAACTGTCAACCCAGAATCCTATACCCGGTAAAAAATGTCCTTGAGGAATAGAGGGAAAATCAAGAACATTCTCAAATGAAGGGAAACTAAGAGAATTCGTTGCCAGCAGACCTACCCTAAGAGAATGATTAAAGGAAGTTCTCTAAACAGAAAGGAACAGAATGGAGCACCCAGAAACAGACCCACACAAACATGACTTGCTGGTATTTGACAACGGTGCAGAAGTCATTCAAGCGGGGAAAGACGGCTTTTCCAACAAATGGTGCTGGAGCAACTGGACTTCACAGACAAAAAAATAGACCTCAACCTTTTCTACAAGGTATGAGACTCACACCTTACACAAAAGTTAACTCAAATGAATCATGGACTTAGATGTTAAAAACAAAACTATAAAACTTCCAGGAAAAAATATAGACAAACATATTTGGGATGTAGGGCTAGGCCAAGAGTTCTTAAACCTGACAACAAAAGCACAATCCATAAAAGGAAAAATTGATAAATTAGACTTCATTAAAATTTAAAATGTTTGTTCTGCAAAAGACCCTGTTAAGAGGATGAAAAGACAAACTAAAGAGGAGGAGAAAATATTTGCCAACTACATATCTAACAAAGAACTAGCACATAGAATACATAAAGAACCTCAAAACTCCATAATCAAAACCCAAACAATTCAATTAGAAAGTAGGCCAACACCGTGACAAGACATTTTACCAAAGAGGATACACAGATGGCAAAAGAGACCCATGAAAAGAAATTCAAAATCATTAGCCATTAAGGAAATGCAAATTAAAACCACAGTGAGGTATCACTACATACGTATTAATTAGAGTGGCTAAAATTTTAAAACAGTGACAACGCCAAATGTTGGCGAGAATGTAGAGAAACTGAATCATTCATCCACTGCTGATGAAAATGTAGAACGGTACACCCACTTTGGAAAACGATTTGGCAGTTTCTTAAAAAACCTAATATGCAACTACCACACGACTCAACTACTGTACGTCCCAGAAAAAGGAAGACGCGTGTTCACACGAAAACCTCTATAGGAATGAACGTATCAGCTTTATTCTTAATAGTGCCAAAGTGGGAGCTCTGGCTTCTGGGGGCTCCGGTGGGCAGGAGTGGGAGGGAGCAGGAGGGAGCGAGGGTAGACACAGGGAGGGCGACAGCTGCTGGGACAGAAAGAGCAGCGATTCCCAAGTCGAGCGCAGCTGGACGGCACTCCATGCCCACTCTGTTTCAGCAATGAGGATTAATCTCTGTTTTCCACCCCGCAGAGTTTGGAGAGGGCCACTTAAACGCTTCATATGAGCCTTGCAGAGACTTGTTGGTAGTAGGTCGGACAGGCATTCCTGTCCCCATTTCCCTGAGGGCAGAAAAGGCTAAGCAAATCAGAACCCAGGCCTCCTGACTCCAAATCTTGAGCTTGCCCGACCACACAATGCTGCCGTCAGGGAGCTACCTAAGCCAGCTTGGGACCCACGGTTCTGCGGGCTGCAGATGTTAGGGCCCCCGCAGAAGCCCACCACACGTGCCCATGCCTCGGCCTCGAGGAGTCCAAATATCCCTGCTCCCCAGTTTTCTCACTACCCCATCATGAATTCCGTATTTTTCTCCCTTAATCTCTGATTACAGTCTCATCTCTAAAGAACTTGAACGAAACTTTCTCGTGCGTAGAGCCTCTTGCCTGGAAGGTGCTATGTTAGCGAATGTTAGTTGAATGGATGCTTACAGGAATGAATGACCTGCTAGCAATTCCCTACGGTGCATTAGGCACATTAGATATCCCCCTTTCCTCTAGATGGCTACACCAGGATATCACCGACACATCCGGTACTGTTACCCGTTCACATTTTGTGTACCCTTCTGCTGCGGTAAACCGTCTTGCAGAGAACATTCCTGCAGCTCGATCTTTGTACACGTTGGTGATCATTGCCTTCAGATACATTTCTATGTAATCCCACTTCAATAATGGGATAAACAAAACCAAATTAGGAAGGGAAATTTGCTGCAAAAGAGAAACAGAAGTCTTAATAAGCAATTCCAGGCAAAACAGAATGCCTAGCGAGGCTCCCAGTTCTTGATTGTGGATAATTGAGAGGCCCCTGCAGTTATGTTGCTGGGAATCCCACACCCAGAGAGCCAGGGACAGGCCCCGAAGGCTCAGTCTGTGGTCCTCTGTCTGTGATCTCATGGTGGCGGAGGCCTGGCTCCCAGCTGTGTGACAAACTCCTGGACAGCAGGGACTGCATTTCCCAGCACCTGGAACATGCGAGGTGTTCAGTATGTATCTTCTTCTTGGCCTGCGAGTGTTAAGCAGTGACTACGCAGGGAAGGGAGCTGTCAGGTATATACGGGGCATCGAGTCTGTGCTGGGCACCGTGCTATCATCACACCCGTGATCTCATCTAATTCTCACAGCAACTTCCAGCACTCTCCCTCCACTTCGGCTCAGGGAGGTTGGTCTGACTTTCTCTCACCACACTGTGGTCATGGTGTGCTCAGTCGCACCGGCTGACTAGAGACCCGGGGACCAGGGCTGTGCGTCCACACAGCTCACCGTGTGTGCTCACACTCTGCCCTTTGAAAATCAATGGCCGCCAGGCCTGGCGGGGCTGACGCAGCCCCAGTCAGGGACAAAAGCAATCACAGGGCACCTCGACTCTGGCAGGGGTGGCTGTGGACACAGCGGAAACGGGTGCTGAGAATCTACGAAGCTCAGGAAATGAGAGGGCTTTGTTGCCTTAGCAACGGCTGGCCAGGGTCAGCGGCGGAGCAGAGGCAGCTGCAGGGCTGATGGCAGAAAATAGGCCACGCTGTCAGGCCTGCGGTTCCCGGGGTGGAGAGCGCGCACAGGCGATCTTCACCTGGGTGTCTGGGAACAGGCCACCGCTCAGAGGACAGATCGGAGTGAGGGAGACTCTAGCGCCTGGTGCCTCTTCTGAGCAGGGAGCGGGCAGGGGCGGCAGCAGCTGGCTGCACCCACACCCTGGCCCTAGCCCTGGTCACAGCCCTCAGTCAGCTCGGGACATCAGGGGGTATCCCAGCATTCGCCTGGTATAAATGTCCCCACGGCCTCCCTGGTGGTTCCACCACACCCAGCCCTAAAGACTGGGGTCCCCTGTAAGGACAGATGTTCTGAGGGCAGGCCTGGCTGGCTGGCTGGACAGCCCCGTCCCCAGTGCAGACCTGTACTTCTCATTGGCTGGGCCTGCAGGGTGACAGGCAAGGATGGGGCTTTGTGTCCAGATGCCCCTGGAACTGGAGAGGGACAGAAATCAGGGCTGTTTCCCTGAGCATTCTCCTGACGGCCTGAAGGAGGGGTCTGGCCCCGGCAGCTGTTCTGTCTTTGGGTTTGGGGGATCTGCCCTGGACTGGAAGGCGCAGCCCCGGGCACAGTCTGCCTGTGGGCCAAGGGTGCCAGTCAGGCAGGAGAGAACCCGCTTCCTTCCACCTGCTCCCATTGTTTCATTTGGCGTTTTTCAGGTCAGCTTAATCAGGGCACGCAAGAGGCCAGAGGAGCTCTCACCCGGGCTGGCTGTGGTGCCTCTTCCTAACCATAATAAATAAAATGAATACACCGTTTGTCAGTGAAAACAGTGTCACACACATTAGCCCATTCGATCCTCACAATAACCCCGTGAGCTAGGCAGGGCAGGTGGTGTCTTTCTCTTTATTTCACAGGAAAACCAGTAAACTGACCTATCCACAGTCACACCACCGGCCAGACGATCTGGTGTGTGCCTCCCCGGCCTTTGTCCTTTCCACCCCAGCACGGCCTTGGAAGAAGGTGTCCAGGTGAGCCAAGGGAGAGACTGTACCAGCAGAGGCTGCGAGGGGCTTCCTGGTGTGGAGGTGATCAACTGTCTCAATCCCGAGGGTCCCTGCAGCCCCGCCGTGGCGGGGCCCTCTCTGTGTGCTGTCCGGCAAGGTGGTGCAGAGACGGGCAGCTCCCTGGGTAATTTTTAAAGGCAGACATGCCCTTGACAAGCCGGAATGTCTTGTATGATGTCAGCTGGGCAGGGTGGCAGAAGGGTGCCTTGGGAACTGCTAAAGTGAAGAAAGGAAGGAGGGACAAGGCTCAGGGTCTGTGACACCCTTTGAGTGTCCCTGGTGCTGGGTAAACGAGTGTGCTTTGAGATCCCTGGAGTCGTCTGCTTCAAGACCTGGAGGAGATGTTCATTTCGAACATCAAAATCCCTCAGAAGGCAAAGCCAGCTCAGGGGGGCCCTGGCATCAGGGGAGTCCATGCCATAGCCATGATCTGCTCCAACTGCCAGGTGCCCTGATGTAGCAGGAGGTGGCCAGGCCGACTCGCACAGGAACAGAGCCGCCAAAGGAGCCAGCCCGAGAGGAGGCCAGACCTGGATGGGCTTGAGCATCTCTGGTCAGGGCTGGCCGTCCACAGCTGGGCAAGCCTTTGGCCAACTCTATACTGGCCTCGGGGGTGCTGGTGGTTCTGAACAGAGGTCCTGGGGGCTGGGGGCCCAGCCTGGGTTTGCCCAGAGAAGGGAGGAAACATGCTTCTCCCCAGGTGTCCTGCTAACAGGAAGCAGCTGGGACAAGGCCTCACCCTGCACAGCTGTCCGGGCCCCTGGCCTGCCCACCCCTCCTGACCTTCCCAGTCTGACCTTCCTCCCCAGGGCCTGTCATTGAACACACTGACCTGGAGGGACTCCCAAACTTCTGTGCATGCATGAGGCACATCTGGACTTCACACCAGAAAGACCACCCTGGGAAAGCAGGGAGCTCTATGAGCAGCCTGAGGACCCAGAGACCCTGCAATAGAGCCCCCCTTCCTGAGCACATACTGTGGGGACAGGTACTGAGCAAACATGTATTGCCTGTGCTGTTTTATTGAATCCTTACAACAACTACATGAGGTAGGAATCATTAGCACTCCCATTTTACAGATGAGGAAACTGAGGCCCAAGGAGGTAAAACAACATGCCTAATTGCCACAGTCAGCATCAAACCTGCCTGAGCCCACTATGCAGCAGCACATTTGTGGTCATGCATGTACACGCAGCCACAGAGCCCCTCACAGGAACTGGGTCCCAACTGTGGCCAGATATGCCACCACCCGAAACTCAGATGGAACAGATACAGCACCCAGCAAGAACTCAGGGTACAGTCTTGGGAAGTGATGGCAGCGCCGATGGTGGGTGCTGGCGCTGGGTTTACAAGTGGCTGTGGGTGTTACGGGAAATAGACAAGCCAGGGTTCTAGAATTCTGGGATTGGCAGCCCAGATCCACCCACAGGAAACTGCCAGCCAGGGACAAGAAGACGACAGCTGGGTGGTGGCTTGCTCTGGGCTGCTGGCAGCTCATCACCAAGCTGGGGGAGCAGCGGGAGGCCCTCTGCACTGCCCCCCACTGCCGTTTCGCCACAGCCCCGAAGTCCCCTTTCTCTGTGCCAGCCTGGCATGTCCACGCTGCAGCTACTCCTCTGGCGCGCAGCCCAGCAGCCTGTGACTGTGTGACTCCTGCCGGCACCCAGAGAAGGTCACGTCCTCACTCTGCATGGCAGGGTCTTGACGGAGGGGAGGGGTGGCCCACGGTTGGACCGCACAGCTGGTCAATGCACTCACAAAGCTCCTTCTGCCAGTTTTGGTCTTCATTTGGGTCCATCACCCTTGTTCTGTGCACGTGGAGAAAGGACATTCTAGATGTGTGACCAGGGGCCTCACAAATACGACGTGTGCACGGCTTTGGGCACAGACTGGGAACGCAGGTATGTGTGGGTGGGGAGAAAGCCGCAGCCTCGCACAAGTAGACATCTCTCTGCAGATGGTGAGTCAATTGCCACCTTTCTGCACAAAACAGCGGCAGGTGGACACTGGCCAAGCTGGATTTGAACAGAGATCCCAGGGATCCGTAAGTTCTGCCTCCCTGCGCCTCTGACCGCCCTGGGCACAGCAATATTGTCTATACACACAGCAGAGCCTTACTACTCGTTCAGTTAGACCACGTGGAGCCCTGAGATGCCTCTCTGAGCAATGTTATCAGTAGACTCAACACAGCTGAGCTCTGGCTCCCTTGGCCTCAGTCTTCCAGTGGGTCTTGGGCAGACTCCACCCAGCTGCACCTCTGAGCCCTTCACCTGGTGACCTATCTCCCCCTGGGCGGGCTCCCACCCCATGAACTCTGCAGGACAAGTTTCCTCTGGCGCCGCCTGTTCCCTCGGTGGACATTCCCATCAGAAAAAACAACAGAGGCAACCCCTGAACCAACAGAAGCTGGTCCCATCGTACAGGGTGGGGATGTTTGCCAGCTCCCGTGCAGCTGATGGCTTTCCCATCTTGTCAGGCAGGAAGGGGCAGGGTGTGGGCAGGGTGTGATGCTGATTTCCAACCAACACCCAGTTCAAGATCCTAATCAGAGTCCTGTGAAGAGCAGCTGGTCATCTCTTTTGTCTTCCTGTGGCTGGGGATGGGAGGCGGGAGGGCAGACTTCCAAACCCAGGACTAATGAAGTCAGCACCCTGCAGCTTGGGGATAAGCCAGGAGGAGGGAATCACAGATAGTTGAGCAAATTGTGATCTATACATATGAAAGAATGTTAAAATTCATGTGTACAGAGCTTTGATTGATATGGAAAAATGCCTGAGATAACATTAAGCGAAACAGCAGAAATACCAAATTGTATGCAGAGTAGGATCCCAACCGTGTAGAGACAAACCTGGAAGGGATGTTAACAGTGTGTGCCTACCTAACGCTTTTCTATTAATATTTTTCTATGATGAGCTTTGCTAATCAGGACAATAAACGAAAACAAAAATAAAACCCCAACACTAGTTAAAATTTAGGAGGAAAAATGGAATGGTGGGTGGGGGGACCTGTGCTTTTTGAGATCCGAGGGAAGCAGGGTGTTTGTGGGTGGGCAGGGGAGGGAGTGCTGTTCGAGTTCTGGTGCCCCCACAGACCCCGTGGCAGGGTGCCCGCAGTGGGGGTGGGACCGCTCAGGAGCTGTCCTGAGGGAGCTCCCCAGCTGATGGGAGAGACAGCCCCCGGGGAGCACAACCAAAGTGCTGAGGACAGGGGTGCTGCCTGCCCTGGTGGGGCCGAGAGTGGGGGTATGCGGGAGGGTGGTGGTGGTGGGCTCAGAGGGAAGCCCTCCTGGAGGCAGTGGGCCTCCAGCAGGCCTCCAAAGTGAGCTGGGATGTGCGGGAAGCCGCTGGGCGTGCCATGGGGCCTGGGCAGGGATTCTCAGAGAACGCAGTGAGCAAGAGGAAGGCCTGGGAGAAGAGCCCTTCGCTGAAAGGAGCAAACGAGCAGGTGTCACCGTGGGGACAGTGTGTTTGCGGGGAGGGTGCTGGGGGTGGGCAGAGTGTGGGGAAGCCCCTGGAGCCCCCAGGAGGGGTCTGGATGTGACGGGGGTGAGCTCAGTGCTGTGGGGGAAGGAGGAGCCGTCGGGATGGAAAAGAAAGGACTAGCCAGCCTTGCCGTGCAAGAGGGTGGCTGCGTTTCAAACTGGTCTTTTACAGAAAAGTCCGAGAGAGGTGCTGAGGGGCATTTGGGTGTTAATTTTTGGTTCAGTTCAGTGTCTGGCGGTTGAAGGGGGGTGTCTGGCGCCAGCAGGGACAAAATGCTGGTCTGAAGCCACAAGGCCTCTGGAGGTCAAATCCACCTCATCATGTGCCCTGGGGTCCTGCCTTCAACCGTGTGGGCCTCAGTTTCCCCCAGAGAGGCAGGGGCTGGGTGACAAGCCCTTCTATTATCCTCAGGTCTCAGGGGCTCCGCTAATAAAAATGATTGTAAAACGCTTTGCAAATAGCAGCGCTGCCTCACAATGGAGGCGATTCTTTGCCACAGAGGGGGTTCAGTTCCTGCAGGGATACACTTGGAACCTCTCTGCCCTCCGAAGAAGGGGCCCTTCTGTTCCCTTGTGATCTCGGTGAATACCCCGGGATAGCCGTGGCCCGGGCCCCGTGCCCGCTGCTGGCAGCCGCCTTCACACAGCACAAGGGAAACTTTGTGCCTCCCGGGCCCGGGGTGTGAGCTGCCAAGAGCAGGGTCGGCTCCTCCTCCGATGGCAAAGGAAACCGAGGCACGGGAAAGGAGAGTGACAGCGAGCCCAGCAGAAACCAGGCCCTGTACCTTCTTAGAAAAGTGGCATTAATAGCCAGCATTTATAAAGAACCGCATGGTTTATGCAGTAATGATGATAGCAATAACCAAACATTTACTGAGCGCTTAGTATGTGCCAGTCACTTTGTATATAGTACTTGCTTTTATATATATGTATTCCTGCCAATGATCCACTATGACAGGGACCAGGAGTAGTCCCTGTGGCAGGCAGAATAATGGACCCCAAAGACGCCCACGCCCCAGTGCTCAGAAGCCATGGACGTTACCACAAATGGCAAGAGGGTCTTTGCAGATGTGATGAAGATTAAGGACACTGAGATGGGAGAGCACCTGGGCTTATCCAGGTGGGCCCAACCTAATCCTCAACAGGAGTCCTTAAAAGGAACCTTCCCAGCTGCAGGGAACCAGAGAGACAGCGGCACGAGAAGGACCCATCCTGCCGCCGCTGGCCTTGAAGACGGGAGACGCGGCCATGAACCAGAGAACGAGGGTGGCCTTGAGCAGCTGGAAAAGGCGAGGAAAGATTCTCCCCTGGAGCCTCCAGAAAGGAGCACGGCCACGAGGACACCCCGATTTCAGCCCAGTGACACCCTCTTGGACTCTGGTGCACAGAGCTGTCAGATAATAAATACATTTGTGCTGTTTTAAGCCGCTGAGTTAGCGGTAATTTGTTACAGCAGCATAGAAAACGCATCCACTCCCGTTCCACAGGTGAGGGCACCGAGGGTGGGAAGGTTAGAGCCACACGCTAAGAGCGGGGAGCTCAGGCTGGACTGTGTCTTTCACGCATGTGAACTGACGACCCACAGCCAGCCAGCCCCGGGCTAGGGCTGAGAATCGGGTCCCGTCCAGATCTGCCCACCAAGCTCGTGCGTGGCCCGCTGCAGCCTGCTGCCTCTGTGGCTCTTTCACGTGGCACCTCATTTAGCCTCACGACGACCCAGGAAACAGGGACGAGCGCCCTCATTTAGCTCATGAGGAGACGGAGGCTCAGGGAAGAGGGTGTCGCCACAGAGCCCCCAGGAAGCCGCGTCAGGCCCAGAGCGATTCCAGGTGTGGCGGGGTCCCGGGGCTTCGCCCTGCTGCCCCTGTGGCCCCTGACGCAGACACCGAGGGTAGCCCAGCGGGCAGCATCTTGGGGACAGCGTCTCAGGAGCCTTTCCCCAGGCCCAGTTCCACATCTTCTCCCAGGCTGGGCTACACCAGAGAAAATCATGGGGGTCGATGACAACCGATGGGATGAGTTAATGCCCCTCTGCCACCCAGGCTGGGGCCCGGGGTCCGGAAGCTCTGTGAGGGGCTGTCTCCCGAGGACGAATGTTTCCTGCTGCCGCGGGTGCACAGGAGGACGTGACGGGGGCGGTGAGCCTGAGCCGCACGCCTGCTTGCTAAGCACGTCTGACCCTCCGACTACCTGTCACCTCTTCATTAGTCTGTGCACCCCCGCCCCACACGTCCTCCCTCAGGGCTCGCCACAAGACCAGGACAGCTCAATCGGGCCGGGCCATCCGCACTGCTCAAAACCACCCATTCAGGCAGAAACCGATTCCTAAGCACATTCTCGCGCCCGCCTCCCTGGGCTGTTACCATCCCCCCTTTTCAGAAGGGGAAACTGGTGCACAGATTCCGTGAGGTGTCTGACGTCATGCAGGATCTGACCGGGTGTCCGACTTCAGAGCCCACCTCCCTTCCTGGGGACTCCCTGGCTCCCTGCTGGCAAACACCACAGACAGGGCCACGGCCCTCCCCCTGCTCCCCTCCACCCACCGCAGCCCAGGAGAGCACCCACTGCCCGGATTCCTCCCGAGACCGCCATGCTGGGCTTTCCTGCACTCCCAGGACAACCTGCTCACTCTGGTGCTTTGAGCTCCACCCAGACAGAAGCTTAGAGCTTTCAGAAAGCAGTTTTCCAAAGAGTTCAATCCTGCCGGGATCCTTTCAGACCTTCCCTGCTGAGATGCAGCTGTGCCCAATGCGAGGGGCCACTGCCCACCCAGGCCTCGCCACCAACCCCGTCCGGCCCAGGCCCCAGGCAGCCCAGCTGCGGAGGGGATCAGGCGCTTGAGGGTGAGTCAGAGCCTGGAATCCGAAGCCTCCCAGGCCTTCACCTATCCCAGCCAGCTCTGCATCTGCCTTCCAGATGTCTCCACTTCAGAAACGCCTTCCGCTAACAAGGGCCCAAGGTCACGGGGCATGCGTGACCTTAGAAAAATGCCTTCAGAGCCTACCAGGTGCCCTCCTTGGTCAACTGATGATTCTCAAACCTAGTTGGCCACACTCCTTGGGTGCCTTGGTCCCAGCTGTTGGAAATCTCACGCTGCAGTGCTGACTGCCTCAGGGCTCGGAACGCAGGAGTTTGGTTTGACA
This sequence comes from Avahi laniger, assembly GCA_963575035.1. Taxonomy (NCBI): domain Eukaryota; kingdom Metazoa; phylum Chordata; class Mammalia; order Primates; family Indriidae; genus Avahi; species Avahi laniger. Next base: position 53,663 of record CAUYSK010051328.1, on the reverse strand, counting down.
GGGAGAAGAGCCCCTGCCCTCAGAGGGCTCCCAGATAGGCACAGCAAGTGCCTCACAGCAAGTCCCAGACTGATGAAGGAAACAGAGCTCTGTCACTGTCTGATAAGGGAAACCTTCTCTGTCCCTGAGGAGCTTCTAATGTCCGGGGCCGGGGGGAAGAACCCTGAAGAAAAACCTAGAAACAGGGATGGAGGAAAAGAAAACAACGTTTACTGAGTGTCTACCACGTGTCAGCTACTGTACAGGTTTAGTCTGACTCGCAATTAGCTCATCTATAGTCAAGGAAACTAAAGCACTGTGGTTAGTTAACCAGCTAGCAAGTAACAGAACTGGGATTCAAACCCAGTCTGCACAGCTCCCACATCTTGCTTTTGTGTGACGGGGGTAGATCAGTTTACCTTCTTTCCCCACAGCGTCCTTTAGGCTGGGAGCTAGGTCTTTTCCTATTGCAAATCACCATCCTCACAATATTAAAAATGACTACACTTAGGGCTACTTCATTGACCAACATCCTACTGTCCCAGCAGCAAGACGGACTGCCAACTCGGTGCCTTTAAAACAGAAGAACTGAAAGGGAAGCTCCCATCCTCCACTGGTAAGCATCCACACACCACAGAGGCAAGCTGTGGGCAAGGCAGGAGATTTTTGGGGTCTCAGGGAGAAAGGGTTGAGAGTGCCAAGGCCCCACCTCAGGTCCGCCCCACGCCAGTCACTGCTCAGGAGTCTGGAAAGAGTAACGACTCGTGTGCACAACGGGAAAGCCTGTGGTGGTGGAAATGCTGACTCTGTCCCCCAAGCCCGCTGTCTGCTCTGCGACACCCACGGCTGGCCTGGAACAGCGGCCTGGCCTTTGCCATCTGTGGGCCGGATCCCAGGGAGGCCTCGGCTCCCGGCACAGGTCCACGGATCCCAAAACACTCTGTGGCCCCTCAGTCCCAGGGAAGGGGCTCTGCAGAGAGAGGAGACGGAAATGCTGCCATGCGGCAAGAAAGATCCAGATCTGTACAAGTATCAGTTTCTTCCCCATGGGAACAGTGACTTGAGCCTTGAAGGAATAGGAGACAGGATTTCATTAAACAAATCCCTGTTTCTCGGGCCTGCTGTGGGCAAGGAACCCAGGGTCCCACACCAATTTCGACTCCTCCTCTGCTTCTCTCTGGCACCCCAACCACCCCAGATGCAGGGTCACTGGGCTCCTGCGTGTCATTTACTGGCCTAGGGTGGCCAAAGCTAGACCAGTAGTGGTTTGGGATCTGCCATGGGGCAAGTTGTCCAGGCCTGGCAGGTGGACTGTGCTGATAGTAGAGGGAAGGTTGGCCTTGGCTAAGGGGCCCATAACTCAAAGGGAAGAAGATTCCAGAAGAATATGCAGCCAGGCTGGAAAATCATTGACCTTTGCTCTTGCCAACCAATAGCATCCTAGCCTGCTCCATATCCTGTTACCCAAGATACTTAATGGGTTTTTTGTCCTGAAAAATAAAGCTTAAAGGGGAGAAAGAAAGAACCTTGGTTTTTGGGGAGGGGAGTGGTTTGTAGTAGATGGAACCAAAATCAAGAATAAGGACTTTTTTGATACCACCCAGCAAGCTGGAGACAACACAACACAGAGGGAGACAGATACAGTCTACTCTTGCAGGCCACTAAGCTTCCTCCGCCGCCCCGCCCTGCCTGGCTGTCCCACACAGCGCAGGGCTGCCCTGGCCTGGGGAGGAGGGGGTACGTGCCTGTGGCCTGGCCTTCCCCAGCCCAAAAGATGCAGAGCTGCCGCCGCCGGCGCAGGCGAGGAGGGCGTGGGGATTGGGATGGGTTCTGCTGGGCAATTGCACCCTCTCGTGGTAGCAGCGGGAAGCTGCAAGGACGTGCAGACAAAGGCAAACCAGCTTGCTTTCCCCCTTTCCCAGAATGCCTCTCCACTGCCTGTATTAAGCACCAATCGGCAGATGGCACTGGGCCCTGCCCAGAGAGAAGTGGATGGGCGCCATGCTGTCCTCCAGGGTTTCTAAACGAAACCCACCTAGGAGGGAGACGGCCTCCCCTTCCCTCCCACTCCAGCTCCAGCGATCGGTCCTTGAACGGGCAAACCTGCTCCCCTCTGTCCACACGCGTGGCACTCCCACTGGCATCTGGGCCAAAGCAGATGACGCACCTTCCTCAAAAGAGACAGCTCCCCGCTCTCCTTGTTCAACTCCACCCAAGGGCCCTCAGCCTCCCCCAGCCCACTCAGAGGCTTAACAGCAGCAGCTGGTGGAAGGGTTTTCATTCCTGATGGTTCACGGCTGTGGCCGGTCTCCAGTGTCGGATCCTCCCAGGGTATGCTTCCAGCCTCTCCAACCGGACTGGGCCAGGCCCTGTGTGACCACAACCTCACTGCAGCCTCTCGGCAGGCCTGTGAGGACCATAAATAACCCCCAATTTACAGAGAGGAAACTTACGCTCCAGAACGCCAAGTGACTTGCCCAAGAGTGATTTAACAACAACCACTTTCCATGTGCCTGGCAGCACGCTGGCTGCGTTACAGGCATTATCTCATTCGACGCGCACGAACTAGGTTATCCACTGAGCTAGGTAAAAATGCTCCCCATCTGACAGAGGAAGGTGTTGGAGCTCAGGAAATGATACCCCAAAATATGGCACCTTGACATGCTGAACTGAAAGAACAGGCTCAAGGTCTCTCGGACCCGCCCACCACCCTACCCTTGTCTCTCCCAAAGCACAGGATGAGGCTGTTCTCTGAAGTTCCATTACCTACCTAGAAACCGGCCCCACCAGAGAGGAATACAATTGACTTTGATCCTCTCCCTGAAATTTCATTCATCAAAGAAGATTAAAACTTCCTAATATTTACTCATGAAGATTAAAACTCACAGTCACAGAGACTGAAAATTAAACACCACACCTAAAGCCCAGGCAAACTTTGTCCCTGGGCTGTCTCTGTCTGTTCTCTGGTCCCGTACAATTCCCAAAGAGAATTACTTACGAATCGTCATCTGAGCATTGGGCCCATTCGTTCCCCCTAAAAATCATTTACTGCCTCTCAAAGCTGCCACATTCCCCACGTCTCCTCCTCCCCCGAAACAAGGGTACACAAGCTCCTGGACCTCCCTGGGTTATGGAGCGATCATTCTCCTGTGATTCCCCTGAGCTTATGCACATTAAATAAATTTGTCTGCTTCTTTCCTGCTATTAATCTCCCTTTTGTCAGTTTATTTTCAGTGACCCTTCAGCGAGTAGAGGGGATGAGTTCTCTTGGCCCCTAAAAAGGCATTGGGGACACTGAGGGATAAATAATATGCACAAAGTCACACAGCTAGAAAGTGGCAGAAGGACAGAAACCCAGTTTTGCCTCACCCTTATTCCCGTTTTTGGGGGGACCAGGCCTCCTCCTTCCTGTCCCTTGAAGTCCCTCACGCAGGCTCCACACTTAGCGCAAACACTGCCCAGCACAGAGACAGCCTCCGTTCCACGGCCCCCGAGGAGTCCTTTTGCCCTTCTACAGCAAGCCCCAGAAACTACAGACAGTGCCTCCTTCCTGTGTCTCTCCATCCCTTCCACTCCCATTGGAACAGAAACCGCATCTGACATTTCTCAGCAAGATTACAGTAAAGGGATTGGCCCCCAGCCAGCTATTCCTGGGCTTTAATTACTGATTCTCTGCAGCCTAAGTGGTGTGGGCAAGTTGGTCCTCAGCTGACCACCTGAAAGTTGGGAAGATCAAGAAATACCTCCTAGAATTTGATTACCAGCAGAGGAAGGTGTTAATTTGGAGGTGGTAGCGAAGGGTGCTGGGGGTAGCCGGGTGATTTCTGACCTTAGTTCTCTCCAAGGCTAACGCAGGGGAACCTCTGGGCTGCAGTGCAGCTTTGCAAGGGATCTCCCCGTGGGGAGTAAACGTCCTGAGATCAAGCCCTAAGGGGGCCCCTAATTTGTGTGATTGGGCACACAAGCGTCGGGACATGTCCATTGCTGTCCTATGGGCTGGGCTGAGGGACACTGGACAAGTATATACCCCAAACTTTTGTCTTTCTTCCAAAATCACTATGCACTGTTTCCCAGAAGAGGGAGCAGAGGCTGAAATTTGCCCAGGCCCCTCCGAGGGCACTGAGCTCCTGCCCTGGGTACTAATCACCACCCACCCCAGCTGAATGATGGGGCTGAAATGTGGCATTTCAACATCACTGCTGGTGGCGTGGGAATGCAAAGGAATCTCAGCTTGACAACAGAGCAGACGTCTCTGGGGCTCCCTAACAGAAACAGCAGCTCGTGTTCATCTCAGCTCCCTCCAGCCCTGAAGGAGGGCCTGTGGTCTGGCAGGAGCATCACTGAGGGCCTAAGGACCAGAGTCAGGGTTCCCGGGGCCCTGGCTGACTCATGTCCTCCACATCAGGGGTAGATCTCCTGGTCTGAGCTTTTCCCTGTGACAGCTGCCACTGCAGAAACCTCAGCAGCAGAATTAAGCCTCTGGTTTTACAGCAGGAAGACTGATGATTTCCTAGGGCTCTTCAGTGAGATGGCACTTGAGACCCTAACATGCTTCCCACCAGGGAAACTGGCAGACAGTGCCTCCTGCTGGCCAGGAGCAGGGACGTGCTCCAGAGAGAGCCCCAGGGACTGGCCAAGAATCTCTGTGGAGGGCTGGCTGCTCCTTAGAGCTCTGGGCGGCCCAGGCTGGACTAAGGCTGGGGCTAGGAGAGCAGAAGCAAGAGTCCAAGTATTTTTACCCCTGCCCAGAAGGTCCCCCAGATCTCTCCCCTTTATGCCTATTCTTTGCCTGATAATTCCTACAAGCCCAGGAGAAAAAATTCACCTCCCAGGAGGCTTTTCCTGCCACTCCAGTGGTTTCAACACCTCCACTGTCCTCCACTGCCCAGAGCAGCCTCTGTTGTACTTATTGTAACTGGGCTCTAATTGTTGGCTTGCCTATCAGATCATTTTTTAAAAATTTACTTATCTATACATTTATTTTGAGATGGTGCCTCACTCTGTTTCTCAGGTTGGAGTACGATGGTGCGATCATAGCTCACTGAAGCCTTGATGAACTCTTGGGCTCAAGCGATCCTCCTGCCTCAGCCTCCCAAGTAGCTGGGACTACAGGCATACGCCACCACGCCAGGCTAATTTTTTCTCTTTTTGTAGAGACAGGGGTCTCACTCTTGCTCAGGCTGGTCTTGAACTCCTGAGCTCAAGCAATCCTCCTCCCTCGGCCTCCCATAGTGCTAGGACTATAGGTGTGAGCCACTGTGTCTAGCCTGGACCACTTTTTTTTTTTTTATAAAAGAGCCTTATACACCTTGTCCTTAGTACCTAGCTGTGGCAAAGGTTTAGTGAATGAATAAATGGATCAGTGAATTCATGAATGTGCCATTTTCAATCCTCTTTCTCGTACCTGAAATCCTAGTCTCTCAGCCCAAACCCTCTTGGGCCTTTTTCACTGACTGTTCTCATGGGTTTCTTGAATGGCAGACCTCAAGCAGAACCACATACCAGCCCCAGAAGCTGGCACTAACCCACCCACTAACCCCTCCTGCTCCCCTCCCCAGCTGCCTTGACAGCACCTTTCCTCCAGCACCCAGGAACCCACCTGGCTCCCAAATCCCCACTTCCCCTCGCCCTCTTCTGGCCTCTCTTTCGGAAACACCTTTTTCCTGCCTGATCGGGCCTCTGTGTTTCCTGCACAGGAAGAGGGCCTTTGGATCCCAGGTTGTATTTATAGCAGGCCTCCTTCCTTCTAGGCCTCCCCAAGGTGAGGGGCGATGGCACAGCGGGTGGGGATGGAGGATGTTCAGGGCTTTCCAGGGTCTCAGCCACCAGAAGAAAGCTGAGTCCCCAAGTGAGGGTGGAACCTAGGGGAAGCATCTTCTGACCCCCAAACTGGCTCTCCCTCCTGACTTCCCCATTTCGGTTAGTGGCCCCCCACTCTCCTAGGTCCCCAGATTCAAAACCTCAGAACCTCAGAGGCAAAGATTTACGGGATTGACATCTGGAGAAGACCTTGGAGATCAGATTTTGTAGATGAGGATACTGAGCTCCAGAGGGAAGAGACTTGAATGTCCTCGGCTAAAATCACTCCTGATAATTGCCTAACCCATCGCAATTACAAAGGATTACCTCATTCAGTCTCACGGGGCAGGTGGTATGTTACGGCTGAACTCTGTCCTCAGAAGTGATGGTCCAAGCGCTAATTCCCAGGATCTCGGAATGCGACCTTATTTGGAAATAGGCTTGTGGCAGAGGTAATTAGTTAAGATGAGGTCATACTGGAGTTGGGCAGGCCCTAATCCAGTACGACTGTGCGCTTACAGGAAGGGGGGACTCTGAACGCAGACACGAACAGAGGGAAGATGACGTGACGACCACAGGGACAGAGACTGGAGTGATGCACGTACAACCCAACGGACGCCAAGGACGGCTAGCAAATGCCAGAAGCCAGAAGAGGCCAGGAAGGACTCTCTGCTACAGGTTTCAGAGGCAGTGGCCTGGGGACAAAGAAGGTGACACTGTGAAGACTTCAAAGATTCCACCAAGGATCTGCCTTCTTAGCTCTCATAACCCCGGCAGACACGTTATCAGGGCACCATAGCTGTGAATCCTCGAACAATGAAAGGAATCTAAAGTTTTCCCCACAAACTAACCATGGCACGTTCGTCCGTAAGAGATAAAAAGGGGCAAACTACGTTATTCAACATGGATGAATCTCAAAAATACTACGTTGAGCCAAGAAGCCAGACGCAAAATAAAACGTACCGCGTGATTCCATTTACACGCAGTCCAAGCACAGCAAAGCTAACCTGTGACGATATAAAATCAGATCACTGAGACGGCGGTGGGCGGGTGCACTCGCGGAAGGGACGGGAGGGACACTGCGGCTGATGGAAATGTGCTATTTCTGGATTGGGGTGTGGGCCACACAGGGATATTCCTTTGTCAAAAGCATTTGTCAAAAACACGTTAAACTGGACACTTAAGGTCTCTGCATGTCACTCTTTGTAACCTATACCTCAATTAAAATGGAGCAGAATAGAGCAAAAGAAAAGAAAAGCGTTGGAGGAAAGGCCGCCCTAGAGCACACAGCTGGGGGGTGGCTGTTGAAGGAGAATAGACGCGCACTTTCTCCTGCTTGTCCCCACAGACCCGAAGTCTCACGCACGCTCTGCGGTGTCCTGGCGGGGTTGCAGCAGCATCCCGGGCTCTCTGCAAAGAGGCAGACGGAAGCAAACGGAGCCGGCTGGCCCACGGGCAACGGAGCACAGGCTCTTTCTGGCTTTGTGAGTCAAGCCTTCGCCTCAAAGGCATCGGGCTGAGCCCTCCCTCGTGTCCTATTGCCATGGAGATGGCCCAGCCTGTGTTCTGGCCCAGAAGCCGCGAGCTCATCATTTTAAATCTCCCACCTTCCCATATACTTTGCCTCAGCCACATCTGTGACTCGTCCTTCCGAAGCCAGTGCTATTTATAATGCCCTGGAAATGCAGCCTGGCCAGATAACAGGCAGGCCTCGCCAAACAAAACCCCAGGCTGCTCACCCCCCGCCCTGGAGGCCTGCAGTCTGGAGCCCAGTGGGGCCCACAGGGACCATATATCTCAGAGCCGGCACCACAGACGACCCTCCCCGCCCCAGCCCATCTGACCCCCAGACAGGGAAGCATTTCCCCATCTGGTACAGAACCACCCCTTCGGGGACAAATCCACCCAGCAGTGTCATCTGCGGGGCTGGGAGCCGAGTGCTCCAGGCATCCTTGGCTTTGCTCAGCGCCTTTGCCTGTCCCACGTGGCCCTCCGTGGATCAAGTGTTTACACCCAGGGATGCGGCCAGCCACGGGGCTTCCAGATCCAGGACGACGGTGATGACCAACGTCAGTTTTACCCTAGATGGTGCTGAGCACCTTCTGGGACGATCCTCACAATTCTGTGGGGTGAGTGTAATATTATCGTGTCCATTTTACAGGTGAGAAGATCGGAGCTCAGGAGGGTTGTAGGAGCCCAGCGCAGGCAGACTCCCAAGCTGTGGATTTGCCACCACCCCACCCGCCCCAGAGCCCAGCGTCAGGGAGAGGCCGAGGAACAAGAGGTGGCCGAGCAGTGAGCCAGGGAAATTCGGGACCGAGGCGCTCTGGAGAAAGGGGAAGCACATTCACTCCGACCTGCCCCTCACTTAAGCCCAAGCTTAAACACATCCCTTATCCCCTCTTCCATCACAAGCGATCAATCAGCAAATGTTTCCTGAGCAGCTACTATGTGCCAGGACCCAACTAGGCCACTTCCACGCGCTACGCCCAGCTGAGCACGGCCTTGAGGGCTTTTCTCGGGCTCGGGCGGCCTCTCCCCAACTCTATCCTGCGCCAGCCCCCACCCAGCATCTGGCCCCGGCCGGCCACGCCAAACACAGAGGCCTTTGTCTGGGACTGGATGTGGGTGCAGGAGCCTCACAGTCTCTGTGGCCAGCTCAGCAGCTGCCCTTCCCACCCACTCCCCACAGCCACCCCAACCCTGCGGTCACTTTCTAGGCCTCCCGGTGGCCTCTGACTTCTTTCTGGCCACGGCCGGCAAGAGGAAGTGGGGGGATGACTCAGAGGTGAGACGTGGCATCTTCATGATGACATTTAACCAGGAGATTGGTCATGAGGGACAGAGAGGACTGGATCTCACGGCAGATGTGTAACTGGAGGGCCAGTTTTTTAGCTCCAGTTTAAATGGGTTGCCAGCCCGACAAAGGCCTAAATTCATGCACAATGGTTATTTTCAATTCTGATGAGAAAATGAGAAACAGAACTCAAAACACAACATTTTTACATTGTTTCTCTAACTGGGTAAAAATTAGCAGAAATGATAAAATTGATGATGTACTTCCAAGTAGCTTCTGTTGAAAAATAAATCTTAAGGACTTGTCAAAATAAATGTAATAGCAAAGGTAATTTAAGCTCAGCATGATTTCTGCATTTGCATAACGGACATGATGTCTGTGGGTACGTTCCATGAGCCCCTAAAGACGCTGCCCACCTCTGCTACGTATGGCCCTGGGTACACTGGAAAGGACAAAATCGGGAGTCAGAAGACCTGGGTTTCCCACTTCATTCCCTGAAGCTGTGTGGCTCTGGGCAAGTTACTTAGCCTCTCTGAGTCCTGTTTTCACCATCTGTAGAAAAGGGAATGTTTGTCCTGCCCATCGCATGGGGTTGCCATGAAGAGCAAATGAGATGTTGGAGATGAAGTCGCTCAGTGAGGACCGTACTGTACACGAGAGGAACTTCTGCCAGCAAAGGCCCAAGGACGGGTCTGGTAGGAGGACAGGATTTGTGTCACAGGACTTCAGTCAAGCTCAGCTCTGTCCTCAGGGTCAGGCTATGACTGCCCCAGAGTGGGATGGGTCTCAAGCGCTCACCAAGAGATACCTTCAGGGCTTCGCCTACACTGACCACCTGCCTGACCTATTCCCAGGACAGAGGCCCAGAGTCAAGGAGCTTTTCAGGGGCCAATGGAAGAAAATGTCATGGATCCCAAACCACAAAAATAAAACTGCAAAATTGAAATTAATCAGGATGTAATCAAATCTCTGTAAAATGTAACATTGTGTCAACTGCAAAAATGCATTGTATTTCAAAATAACTTGTATGTAAAATATTTCTCACATCCCAATAATTTCAAGTCAGGGTAAAAATTATTCGGGGTTACCAAGAATAGCCAACTTTAAATTATTAATAAATGAATTGCTGATGTCCAAATACTTTTAAAAGCAAAATTATATAAATCCTATTAAAAGTTTACAACGAAATAGTAGCATTGTAGGTGGGATGTGGAGTGTGGGTACATCCTCCTGGCACGCTGTGTGCCGGGGTTCTCTCTGGGTAAGCGGCTATACATGGTCTTAAGAGAGCCCTCTCTCTTTTGGCTTAGCATTGCAGAGAAGCTTCTCCCAGGGCCAGGTCCTGATCTCCTCTGTGTATTTAGAAACCAGGACACCCGAATTCAAAGCCTGCCTTTTGGTCTACTATTATGGGTGGTCGCCATCAAATTGTATAGAAGACCTTACAACAGCAAGCAACGGTTTCCTGTCCCATCTCTTCCCAGCCCCATTCTATTGTCCAAATAGGTTTCTGTTATTAGTTCCTTTGGTGGTCACCCAGATAAACTCCAGATAACACGCTAATGACTCTGTTCCCTGTTTTGTCACCTTTAGACAATGTCCATCATACCCAGTCAAGACAGATGAGGAAAGAGCACTTACACTAGACCCACCTCTCCTTCTCCTTCTCTTCCTCACACTATTTGATTTTGGTTCCTTTGTTTGGTTGTTTTGTACCTTTAATCTTAAAATTCAGTTTCTTGTTTTCTAACACTTTGACAGGCTCTCCTGCATCCCCTCAGTGTAGGATGAGGGTATTGGAGACCCCATCCTTCCCTCCTCGACCTACACCTACCTCTCTTCTTCAGTCAGCTACACTTTGACTGATAGTCAGTTACAGTCTGCCCAGCAACTACAACCAAGCCTATTCAGTTTTGCTTAAAGATCACCAGGAAATGTCATTTGCATGATCTTGACTATGTACACTTTGTTTAATCCCAGCCTCAGAGGGTCTCGGTCTCACCTTCCTCATCTGTAAAATGGGGACACCTCATAAGACCTGGCGAAAAGGATGAGGAATGTGAATGGCATAAGGCTTTTTACAAATACAATCTCTTAATTTTCTATAATTATTACATGACACTCAGCAGAGAATGGTGATAACTGGACAATTTAGATAACTCCCTGAACCACAATTTCTTCCCCAGTAAAATGGACAGAATGCTAGTACCTAACTCACTAAGTGGTTGTAAAGATCAAATAAAATGATATAAATTAAAGAGCTTCTCATCCAGTGTATCACTATCCTAATTTATTTCTCTCTTTCAGAAGAGAAAAAACTTCAGTTCAGGCCCCAACTCAGCTGGCTATGGATTGAGAAAAAGTGCAGAGCTCTCTAAGAGGCATTTGGGGAACAACTGAGAAACTTGAGCATGGCTCATATATTAAATAATTCTGCTAAATCTAATATTATTGGGTGTGATTGTAGTATTGAGAATGTCCTTGTTCTTGGCAAATACATGCTGAAGTATTTAAGGTTAAGTTGGCTCAGAAAAAAGTTTTACATATACATATATACACAGAGAGTGTGTAAGTGCGCTGTATAGCAAAATGTTATCTATCTGCGAATCTAGATATTTATTGCACTAGTCTTTCACCTTCTCTACGGCTTTGGCAGTTTTCAAGATAAAAACTCATAGCAGGGAGGGGATTTGCAACATTGGAAAGGACCTTGACTTTCCCCTCCCACTGGAAACCAGGCACCCGCCCTGAGGATGCGGCTTCCGCTGTCCTGCCCAGTGAGGCAGAGGAGAGCTTTGCTGACACTTTTTAAGCCTCCTTGGTAAAGCTGAGCATGCCCAGAGGTGATGGTGAGGACAGAGGTTTGGGGGCCAACAGACAGCAGCACACAGTAGTGCAGGGTGACCCACGCAATCCAGCCCTCCTTCTGAAGGTGAGGGAACCCTACAGAACCATCCCAGATAAGAGACAGGCAGGCAGCTGCTGAGCTTGGGTCCTGGCTGCGGTCCCTAACCGTGTGTCTCATCAGCTGTCTCTCCTTTGTTAAAAGGAGAGCAGGAAGAGAGCAGTTGGTATCTTGGCACTACCCAGAACCCAGATACTCCTTCCCAGTCAACTCAATTATCTGCACCAATGAACTGGGAAGAGAGGCACTGGTGAACGACTCTGGTGATAATTTATTGAGGAGCTATGCTATGCTTGAAGTCTACAGAAAAATTAGATAACACCAAAGCAGAATGAAACAACTCAATAACAAAAATAAAGATCAAAGGATACGGTTAAACTCTCATCCCTTATGCCTTCATTTATCCTCTCCTGGACAGCCCCGTTCTCAGGTTTTAGGGGAAATTTACCAGTTGGAAAAAACAAAATCTGCTTTGCCTAACTGATAATAGGTGATCTGCCTATGCTGATCTGTGTCAGCAAGCTCGTAAGTGGAGTGCTGCATTTCATCCTAGACATCACACATCCAGGTGGAGATAAATCGTAGCACTATCTAAGGGTGATGAGTATAGTAAGGAGGGTGAGGGAGGGGAGGAATCTGGTGTTTACTGAGCACACACACCGAGCGTCCCAGGGACTGGGTCAGGTCTTGCCTGATCTCACTTGATTCACGCAATCACTCTCTGACTGTATTTCCCAAACACACCAGATCACAGCAATCACTGTGGCGGGTATGTGCGTGTACAGGGGAGGTGAGAGGGAGAAGTTTAGGATCAGGCAAGTTGGGAAAGATTGTCCTATGAGTAAGGCATCTTCATTCCACTTTTCCTGAGGAAGAAATTGAGTCTCTAAGAGGTTCCGTGGCCTGCCGAAGATCACACAGCTAGCAATAACGATGCTGATGGAGGATACAGTTGCAATTGGCAATACTGCCTGACTAGTCACCATGTGCTCAGGACTTTACATGCAAAGTCAGGATTTGAACCTTGACTCCAAGTCTAGCTCATTGCATGGTCCAAAACCTTGCTGTTACATCATACATCTCCCCTGAAAATACCGAGGACGCATCCAGTGATGATCTGAAGGAAGCAGCACTGGTGAGATCAGAGACGAAAAGACAAGAACAGACACATGGTAGCCGTTTCCAAATACTGAAAGGCTGACACTTTGCAGGCAATTACATTCATTCTGCATGACTTATTTTTAATATCCCCCACTTTATTCAAGGATGCATTTTGGTGAAGCCCACTAAACTTTTGGTATCTTTCACCAGTGGGTAGAAGTCACACCCATGACTGATTAACACAAGGAGGAACTCTGAAAGACAGAGATGTCCAAATAGGGACTAAGATGATTTCAACATACTCTTCTTGGGAGTTCCCCAACAACAGAGGTGTCCAAGCTGGATGACCCCTGGTGGGGATGTTTCAGGGGGGCCTGATGCATCTGAGGGGGAGGGTAAAAAAGCTACATGACACTTAAGGTTCTTTCCAACTTTGAAAGTTCAATTCTAAGGAAGTTGGCATTTACTCTGTTTACAAATGGATTTTAAAATCAGGGATGGGATGTAGAATCAGGGTCAGTATTACTGACCAGATGGGGAGGGAACTGTGTCATTGAAAGCCGTGACCAGTCAAGGGTTCCAGGGAGTAAATCAGCTCAACCGTCGAGTGGTTCTAACCCTCGCGGTGCATCAGAATCACCTAGGGAGCTTTTAAAAACGACAGATACTGAAGCCACATGCCAAACCAAGTGACGCTGACTCTCTACGGATGGGCCCAGGAATCAGTAATTTTTAAAAGCTCCCCAGGTGGTGCTAATGTGCAACCAAGATTGCGAACCACTGAGCTGAGGAAATGAAGTTCACGCTGAGGCTGGGCTCGGTGCCCTCGGAGCCTCCGGGTGACCAGGAATCAGTACCTCTCCACATCTGGGCCAGCTGTGTCCCTGACTTGGGGAAGCTGTTGGGAGATTGTTGGGAAGACAGGACGATAAAGCCCTTTAACCTTTCCATGCTTCAAAGCTCTGATTTTTCCAGTTATTAAAAAGTGTTCACAAATTCATACAGACGGGGAGTAGAATGATGGTTGCCAGGGAAGGGGGAAGGGGGGTTATTCTGTAATCCGTACTGAGTTTTACTTTAGGAAGAAAAACTTCCAGAGACGGCTGATGGTTACATACCAATGTGAATGTATTCAATGCCACTGAACTGTACACCTAAAAGTAGTTAAAACTGTAAATGTTATGTATATTTTACCACAATTAAAAATTTCTAAATATTTAAAGTCCAGTAATTATAATGAAAAATATAATTAACATGCATCAACCCACCCAACTGCAGAATGTCAGCACTTTTTGTCGAATTTTATTGTCTTTTTAAATGAAAAATGAAATTTTGCAGATTAAAAAAAACTTTCAGAAGCATTTATCCCAAAAACATAAGGGCGATTCAATGTAATGTCATAAGAAAAATAATCCATGTGCTGACACACATTAACAGAACGAAGGAAAAAACCAACCACATGATTATCTCGAGTGATGCAGAAAGAAACATTGGACAAAATTCAACACCTTGTCATGATAAAAACACTTCAAAAACTAGAAATACAGGAAAATTTCCTCAGCATGATAAAAAGCATTTATGAAAAACCCACAGCTAACATAATACTCAAAGACTAAAAACCTTCCTTTAAGATCGGAAACAAGAAGATGCCTGTTTTCACCAGTGCTACTCAACATTGTACCGAAAGCTCTGGCCAGAGCAATTAGGCATGAAAAAGAAATAAAAGGCATCCAGATTGGAAAGGAAGAAGCAAACCTATCTCCATTTACAGTTGGCATGATCTTATATATAGAAAATCCCAAATAATCCATACACAAAAAAGCTACTAGAGCTAATCAACAAATTGAGCAAAGTTGCAGGGTACAAGATCAACACACAAAAATCAGTTGTGTTCCTATACACCGCGATGGACAATGCAGAAAGGAAATTAAGAAACAATTCCATTTACGAAAGCTCTCAGAGCATCTGAGGACTGGACATCAGTACAGTCTTGTAGTCCTGTGAAGCGGAAACATCTTGTTATTAACGGTCCTTGGGAGAGACGCATGCATCAGCGCCTTTCGTTTTTTATGCATATTAGCGCCTCTCATATGAAAATTAAGTAGAGCAAATGGATTTGATGAGGACGGTAGCGTGAACTGCACAGGACACGTGTGAGAAGCAGAGCCACATCCACAGGCAGGTCAGAGTGCCCTGGGTTTCAGCCATCCTGCCTCCCTTCACATCTCAAGAGTCACAGGAAGCCGGGAAACAAAATCCCAGGCCTCGTGGAGGAAATCAGGTCTGAGTCAGCCTTCCTAGGAGGTTGAGAGAACAGATTAGGCCCAGGAAACTTTTTACTGTGGGGTGTGTTTTTCACTAGAAAAGTTGGTGGGTTTTTTTTTTAAGTTGAAGAAGCAACTAAAAGTGTTTTTAATCATTTCTTTTTTGTGTATGTGACTAGGGGCCAGAAAGATGAAGTGTTTGCTAAGTATTGCCACATTTCTTAGCGCTCTCTGTTCCTGAGACTCTTCTAAAAGCTAGCGGTTGGTTCCATCACAGAGAGTTCTCCTTACCCCTTCCTATGTTCCTGTTCCTCTCTCGCTAACAGCAAAGTAACATCTGTTCTCTGTGGATGGAAACACTAGGGAGAGAAAAATCTGAGTGTGAGGAGGTGATCTGCTGAAAGGGAGTGAGCCCTGGACCGGAGTCAGAAGACCTGTGGTCCGGCTGCTTCTGCAGTGCCCAGCTGTGTGGCTTCGAGCCCATCCCTGCCCTTCAGGAGGCCTGATTCTTGTCTGTAAAAGGGTGGAGATCCTTTTAACTTTGACATTCTAGTTTTTCTTAAAGGCCAAACCCTTTAAGAATTCAAAGGAACTTTAAAAGAAGGGGGAAGTGACATTGAAAAATGGACAGGGGACTTTTCTATTCTAGGCCACCCTTTTCTACTGGGCCCAAACCGAGTTGATATCAGAGGTTCACATGGACTCAGAAGAGGGCCAGACTAGGCTAGGGAAGGAAAAACAGCACTCCTGTGCCAGTTTCCCCAGGCCAAGGCTTGCCAAAGAAGCCAGATCCCAGAAAAGGTCCAAATGGGTAGCTTGCCCACCTTCCTGCAGGCAAATCAACCTCATTATGGACCACGTTTTGAGGGGGGAAAAAGAGGGGAGAGGAGTAAATCAACTCCCAAAGAATGAATAAATGGGCGCTCGAGTTAGATAGGAAGTCTCTGGGTGGTACTGAGATTTTTTTTCCCCAAGTTTATTAATTTGGCAACATTTATAAAGTGCCTACTCTGTGCTAGGTGTTGTGGGTAGTCAGCAGGGTGTTTGCCTGGAAAGCATTTACAGGGAGATAAGGCATGTGCAGAAATACCCAAATGTCTAAAATACAAAGCATTGTGCACCGACAATCAACAGAAATACAATACAATACAATACAAAACAGAATGTGAGACCTGCCCTGAAGGGAGTTCAGATAAATTGCCAGAGGAGTTCAGATTAGGGGTGGCTCTCTCTTTCATGGAAAGTTCAGGAAATGAACCCTAAAGGTTGGAGTACAGATCTGAAAAACCTTCTCTATTCTTCCAGCAGTAACAAGTTCCCCTGGCTCCATTTTACAGAAGTGAAAACCAGGGCAGAGACATGAGGAATTATTTGCTCTGCAATCATCCACGTGGTTAGCAACACAGCCAAATAGAGAACTACAAACCGATCTAAAACTTCCCCTAGAAACCCACGGCGAAAGCACATACTGCTGTAAAGCTTGTCTTAGAAAAGGAAATCCACAGCTACAGCTACTCCCTTCGTCTCCTTTCTCAGGTTAAACCGAAAGACACACCAACCAAAACTCAGAGCAGGATAAAAAAATTCATAAGCAAGCTGGAGTCACATGCGTCTTTGGCCTGAAGGGAGCCAAGGTCTCTGCAGTGACAGATCCTCCTACTTGAGGCAGCCGTTCCCAATGTGAAGTCCTCCAGCCCCACTATACGTGAGTTGCAGGGGACCTCATGGAGTGGGGAACCAGGGATAGCCCACAAGATGAAAAGCCAGGCAGGCCCTCCACTTCTGCAGAGCAGACGTGGCCGAAGGCTTCTCAGCACTGAATTTGAGCGAGCCAATGGTATCCCAATCATTGAAACAGGAAGCCAGATAAACAGCATGCTATCAAGGGGGGATCCAGCGCTTCCCTTAAGCCGGCGCCAGCTGCGCCCTGTGACTGTCCTAACAAAGTCCCATTGACTCACCAGCTGATTTTCCTGTGCTCGGCTCTGGGGGACAAGGAACCCTCTCTGCGGGGTGGACGTCACCCCTGCACACCGCCCCCACCACCACCACCCGCGTGCTCCCCAGTTCCTGCCTCCCCTCCGCCCGCGGCAGACTGGTCTGATTCTTTACCCTATGACCAGTTTTTATCGGATCTGAGGACTGGAACGGACCGCAAGGGCCCAAGCGCCAGGAGCGCTCAGGTGAGCTCCCCGTGCTCCCGCAGCCTCTCCCCTCCCCTCCCTCCGCGGTCCTCCGGGGACACTTTCTCCTCCCAGACGCTCTGGGCGGGCGCCAGAGAGGACAGCCCCAGGGAGACTGGCGGGAGGGCGCGCCTCAGCGCGAGCTGGGGGCCCAGGGAACATTTTCTGGAACAGCCGGCAAGGTCACCTGGCCCCGCTATTCCGCTGGCTCCTGCTGGGATGGGAGAAGAGTTAACTCTCGCTTCAAAGACAGGGAGAGAAGACGTGGGCAGAGTGGTGCGTGTGTGGAATAAACCAGCACTTGGTGTCTCTCACTACAGGATCTCAACGCACTTTCAGTTGTAGGTATTTCACAAGGAGGGAAACTGAGTCTCAGAGGGTTGTTACTGGCAGCCCCTAGAGAGCCCCTCCAGGACCAGACGCGCAGTCCCACAGGGACGTCTGGGCACACACCTTCCCGGGAAGCCGCCAGCATCTCCGTTGTTGTTCTAGCGCCTCTCCCGAGCCCAGCCCGCAGCCTCCCTCGGGCACCAAGCTCCCCTACCCCGGGGCTCGGTCCCGGCCCCGCAGGACCTGCCAGCCGAGCCCCGCCAAGTGGGGAGCGGCGGACCCTCAGCGCCGCCACCGCGCCGCGCCGGCCACTCACCGGCTCCGGGTCCGCGCCGCCGCCGCGCAGAGTCGCGCATCCCCCGGCGCAGCGCCGGGCCGGGCGCCCGCTCCCCGCGGGCAGAAAGTTTTCCGGGGCTCCCGGGCCGCGTCGGCCCCTCGCTCCAGCCTCCGCGTCTGCGGCGCGCTCCGGCCTCGGGCGTCGCGCTGGGGCTGCCGCCGGCCCGGCCCACAGTGAGCGCGGAGGCGGCGTCCCGAACAAAGTGCCGGCCCCCGGGCCGGCGGCGGGGCGGAGCCTCGTGACCCGCTGCCCCAGGCACACGCCGGCCGCCTCCGCCGCGGGGGGGAGGGGCGCGCGGCGGCCGGGGGCGGCGGCAGGATACGCCTCGGGTCGCCCTCGCCGGCCTCCCCTGCCCGGTGCCCGTCTAGCCCGCGCAGGGGCGGAGGCACGGGTCGCTTCCAGACTTTGTCATTGGAAAGCTATTCCCGTAACCCTTTCCTGCCTCCGCCTTCCCGCCCCCAATCCCCGGCTGGCCGCAGAGAGGCGGCTGCTCGGTGGCGCGACGGGGGCCGAGAGCTGGCCGGGCAGGAAGCCTTTGCACAATCGAGCCTTTCCTCTGCCCGGGGACCCGCCACCACCACTTCCAGGCCGGGCTTCCTCCCTCCCCCATACGTCCTCTGGGTGCCGCTGGTTCGGCCCGCAATGCTTTTGGAGAAGGGGACAGATGGATTGGCCAGCCTCCCCACCCCTTCCTTCCTTTCTGTACCCCACTAAACTGTCAGGCTGTCTGAGCTGGGGACACGTAGGTGCAGCGGAGAGGGGAGGCCCGGGAAATGCCCCGCAGATAGTAGGTGCTCAGTAAAATAGTGACTTCTCCCCACTTTCCTAGAGAGTGAATGGGAGGAAGGTCCTCAGCCAGAACCTGGTGTAACTTCTCTGCAGTGCAAGGATTCCACCCCGACCCCTGCCACCCGACCTGGGGGCTTCCAGGCTCTGCAGGAAAAGGGCAAAAGGAAATCAGGTGGCCTGTGCTTCTGGGCTACATGAAGGAAAGGGGGCATCCGCCAAGGACCCAGCAGGCTGAGCCCAGATACTGCCCCAGCTCCAGCCCACAAACATGAGGAGTGATTTCCTCCCAGAGTGATGGGGTTGGAAGTTGGGGGGAGGAGGGATTTGATAGAAAGCAAAACTGCCCACTTGCTGGGAGGCCTCAGAGCCCTTTGCCAGCAAAATCAGCCAGTGTGAGCAGAGTCAGGACGAGAGCCCCTGAGCCCCCACCCAGTCAGTCACAGGGGGAGATAAGGAGACACTAGACAGGGGACGGGCAGTGACATTCAGGGAGTTCCCAATGGATCAGGGAAAAGGATTTGTTAATGACTTTTGTCTATGAAGGGAATGCCTTTTGGGGAGGAAGGCGGCTGCAGAGTGACACCTGAGATGCGTCCTTTGCCCTGGCTAAAAGTGTGGGCTCTTAAGGCAGATTGCCTGGGTTCAAGTTCTGGAACTACTATTCACTAGCCATGGGAACTTGAAAGAATTCTTTAACCTCTGACTACCTCAGTCTCTTCATCTGCAAAATGGGATAATAATAATTCCTGTCTCATAAGATTGTCAGGAAGATTATATAAGATAGTGTAGGTGACATAGTTAGAGTAGTGCCTGGCACAGAGTAAATGATAAGCACTGGCTGTTACTTCGATCTTGGAGTCCTGCAACCCTGCACCCAGTTTGGTATTCAATGATGTGCTAACTGGAATCCTTTCTTGCTTTTCACAGTCCCCTCAGCCTGCAAAGGGGAGCCTGATCCTATAAGAAGCACTGTCATTTCTTGTGGGCTCCTAGGGTGGGATTGGCTGAGCTCCTTGGTCCTTCTAAGACCAGGGATCAAGGACCACACAGTAGGCATGCGATCAGGTATCAGAGACTGAAATGACCCCCTGACCCATTGTGAGGCTAGGCACAGGGTCCCCATCCACACTGATAATGTTGCCATGATGCCATTCCTTGAGTGCTACCGAGAATGGAAAAGAAGGCCAAAACTATAATTTTGGAAGGGTTAAATCTCCTCCATCAGTGCATAGGATCAATATTTTTGTCCCATTTACGAGTGGATGGTCATATAAATCCTGTGATTTGGACCCTGCTCCAAATGTCCCAATCACAGGCCTCCACCAGGGAACCTGTACATATAGACAAACATAATAAGGTGGATAGGTTTGGGGAGGCCAGTCTGGTTGGGGTGACAGGCAGAGGACATGAAGGCTACTGAAAGGGAAGGTGGATAGAGGGGCCAGCAGAGAGGAGAAGCCAGAGCAACTATGGAGAGAGTGCTGTCTGGGTAAGAAACAGGGTCCCCGCCCATCCCAGAAGTGGCCTCTGCCAAGTGCCTACTTTGTGAGTGGTTTTTGTCTGAACACAATGATGACTCAGTTGCTCTGAATCAAGCAAATGGATTTTCCTTAAATATGAAAATCAATAAAAGGTAAATGCAAGGGCCTGGCTGGAGGGAGGGGAGGGTGGAGAAAGCCAGAGGGGTGCTAGGGAATGAAAACATTGGCGAGTGATGAAGGAGTAAGATTAAGGCTCACTGCAGGGGACCCTTGGCGTGGTCACCCGTACCCCCCTCCCCACTGAGAAGGTGGCCTCCAGGCCCTGCTGACCTCACTGAGGCTTCTGAAATCCCAGCAGCTCCCCTGTGTCCCCTCCTCCACAGCTTAGAGCCAATCCTGCTTTGGGGCAGGAGATTGTTAACAAGAGGATTAATGTCAACGTGACAAATGGGTTTTAAAAAATCAGCCCAGAAGCGAGGTGTCACCCCCACAGAATCTCGGACCTGGCTCGAGATCAGGTGAGAGCTTTGAGAGTCCAGGAAGCATAGTAAGTGACATTTTCAGCCCTAACCTGATTTTTGGGGGGCTCTGTTTTCCTGCCCGCCACCTCGCGGTCTGTGGAGCAATGCTAGTTTGTTTCGCTGCGTAGGTTATCTGACATGGGACTTTGGGAATTTTAGCAGAATCACAGCTCCTACATTGCATTGGCCCACGGGGGATCAGCTTTACCCTTCTGACTCTTGTTCAGGGGTCCCAGAGCACTTTGTAAGGTCCTTGGCAGGGACATGAAGACAGTATATCACGTTATTTTCTTGAGCATTAATAAATGTCATTAGAGCATCAGAGGCAGAGTTCAGGGGAGCTTCTGACTGACCTCCTTCTCCAACACTGGGCCTGGCTCAGGAGACCTGACTCCGCGCCTTGGTTCTGCTGCTTGCCGAAGGGCGTCACCTTGGTTTGCTCATCAGTGTTGGCAAAAGAGGTGTTGACACCCAGGGGACAAAAATATCCGTGTACCGAGACTGTGATGAGTACTCAGTGAGATAATGGAAGAGAAAACGGTTTGTGCAGTGCCGTTCGAATATGAGCAGAAGTGGGATTATCAAACGGAAAGCGGCGGCTCCTCACCCACCCAGTCGAATTCACCCTGGTGATGGGCTTGGTGCTGGAAAGCCCATTTTGAGTGATAGGAGTGTGGCCGTGCCCTAGAAACCCTCGTCCCTTCTAGCTTGATCCTCTGTCCAGCGAGGGGCTTCCCATGCTAGCAGAAGGAGTGGGGCGTGGGCAAAGCCGTTGCCCTCATCCTCGGCCACTCTGGCCTCGTGACTGGCCTCAGGGCCCCCTTTAGAAAGAGGCCTCTGTGTTGATTGTTGGAGCTCATGAGGAGGACCCGGGAGAAACAGTCCGCGGGGAAAAGCTGGCAGAGTACCGGATGTTTTACAAGAGTGAGCAAGTCACTGCCTTATCGGGAAGATGTGTTTCTCCCTCTCTCTGTTACCAGGAAGCGAGACGTGCTGAGAGCCGTCACAGTGTTTTTCCAAAGATGGCCTTTGAAGAGTGTTTCTTTAAGAAGCCAGGAGAATAGGGTGGGGTCGACAGGGAGAAAGTGCCCCTTTAGGAAGCCTGGTTCTTGCCGTGGCAATCCCAGAGAAGATAATAATAGCCCACACTTACAGGGCACTTGCTGTGTGCCAACTGCTGTGCGAAGCACTTAACATATATTAACCCATTTAATCCCCATAACAACCCTGGGAAATGGCATCATTTTTTATCTCCATTTTGTAGGCGAAGAAATTGAGGTCAAGTATGTTGTCTGGATCTCACAGCTAGGAAGCTCTAGGAGGCGGGATTTGAACCTAGCATTTGTGTCTGGCTCCTAAGTGAGTGCTTCCAAGCACTGCACACGGCAGAGGACAGGAGTCTGTAGCAGCGTGGGGCAGTGGTGAAGAGCTCTGTCATTTACTTGATTTAGCACATTTCTTTCTTTCTTTCTTTCTTTCATTTCGACAGCTTTATTGAGGTATAATTTATATGCTATAAAATTCACCCATTGTAAATGTTCAACTCTAAATCTACTGAGTTGTGCAGCCATCACCACAACCAAGTTTTAGAACATCTTCATCACCCCCAAAATTTTCCTTATTCAGTACATGTTTTAATCTGAGTCTCAGTTTCCTCATCTGTAAAATAGGCATAACAGTGCTGCCTTGCACGAATGTTGTGAGCACTAAACGGGCGTGTAAATGACATACAATATTGCCCAATAAGTATTATTATTATATTCTCATAGAACCACTTACCTACAGATCTTTAGAAATGGGTGTGGTCTTAAAGATTATCTAATTCTACCTTCCCCTTTAACAGATAAAGAAACTAAGGTGCTGAGATATTAAGCAATTTGCCAGTTTGGGACACAATACATTTAGTGGCGGGGCGGAAACTGAAACCCAGGTCTCTTTGTCCGTAGTTCAGGGCTCCCTTATCTCCCGAGAGAGGCACGAGGATGTCAGGGCTGACTGGCAGGCACGGACCGCGAGTTCTCCGGTGCTGCAATGCCCTGCGCTCTGGCCCTGGAGCAGGGAATGCGGCTGGGCTGGGCTGGGTACAGAATCAGGGGGCAAGACCCAATGTGGAGGCTGAGACAGGAATGTTCATTGTCAGAACGGGGGATGCATTGACTCAAAGAATCCAGGACACGGCCAGTCCCACGGTCAGCACGTCCCTGTAGAGCTCACTGGCAGGGCCAGCTTCGTGGGCAGGTGACCTCTGCAGTCGCGCAGGGCCCCTCGCTGAGAAAGGGCCCCTGCTTGGTTTGATGCTTTGCTGTTGCCGTCTTGAAATCCTTAATGATTTTTAACGAGAAATCTCACATTTTTCTTGTGCATTAGATCTTGTAAATTATGTAGCTGTTTTTTGCCCATGGGACAGGGCAGAGCCTGAGCTAGACTCTTAAGGCCCCAGCAGAGAATAGTGTGCCTCCATCCAGAACCTACATACATACTTTGTATGTACTACATAGTCATAGAGTTTTAATACTGAGCATCGAGAGAAATAAAAGTTACAAAACAACCTGCATACTAAGATCCAATGTATGACAAAAGATACCCCACCTAAATATATATTTCTACGTGTGCGTCTATTTCCATGTGAGTACTTAGCATGGAAAGACACTCCAAACTGATAGTACTGGTTACTTCTGGGGAGGGTCATCAAGGGTGTCATTAATTTTTTCTGTGTGCTTGAGTTTGTTTTTCACAAGGAGAATGTATTCATGTATTACTTATATAATCACAAATAAAATTATAAGGTACTCCTAATATATTCTGTGAACATTTTCTTACATCAGTAAATAGTCTTCAAAGGCTAAGAAGAGAAGTGTCTTGAGAGGGGGAAGAAGAAGTCGGTGTGAGGGGTGACCCTGAAGAGTGGCCGACAGAGGCAAAGAAAGAGTTTCAAGCCCTGACGCAGGGCCGAGGTGAGCGGGCTTGGACGTGGGGAAGGGAATGCTGGCCGTGGGATCCCAGAGGTGACTAGCAAGAGCGTGGGTGCTGGCCATCAGCCCCCTGAGGATTTAGAAGCTGTGATGTCACTTCGGTGGGGTGGGGAGGCTAATGAGAGATGGGAGGGGAGCTGTGAGTTGCCAAATGAGCCTAGAGACAAAGGCTGCAGAGGAGACCCTGGTCTGGTGCACAGAAATGGCTGAGGTGGGAGTAGGCGGATGATCTCCTACATAGGGAGGAAGAATGGGGCCCTGATGTTGGATTTGCCAGGGAATGGGAGATCTGAGGCAGTGCGCCCAGGGGAGGGATATGAGCTGTGGAGTCAGGGCCACAGTCAAGTCCCAGATTCACCGTGTCCTAACTGTGTGACTGCAACCTTGATTTCTCCCCCGTGAAGCGGAAATGATCCTGACGAGGCCTGTGTGGCAGGGTCGCTGGAGGATTTGATGCGATGGTGAGGGTGAAGCATTGGTCCAGGGGCTGGCACAGACTGGGAACCCCAAAATGTTCCCCCTTTTCTTTAATTGATTTTGTGGTTCGAGGCTCTCAAATGGCAACAGATCATCTGCATGAATAAAGAGCGCTTCTTCCAAGCACTTCCCTCCTAGTTTTCTGGGAGAGCCGCTGAGGGCCAGGATTCTGAGTTCTGTCCTGCAAAGGCCGGAGCTGAGCTGGCAGGAAGGACGAGGGGCTGGCAGAGGAGGAGAAGCCAGCCCTCCTACTCCCATGCTGCCGGAGCAGCGAGGCTGACTTTGGGGAAACCTCCTCAGGGGTCCCACTGTGGGATTTATGGGAGAAAGGTGCTCTATGAATGCTGACCTCAGTTTCTCTCACCCCTTGGCCCTTTTCTCACACCCCCCAACTCTGGGGAGTGTGTGGGGACCGACGGCAGGCCCTGCAGCAGCTGCAGCCTCCTCGCTCTGGGTACAGATGTGCTCAGCAGCAGCTGTGACGTGGAGCCCACACCTGTTCCCTAGATCAGCTGCTGTAACTCTACTCCCGGGAAAGCAGGCCAGGTGCCCAGGCCTTGCCAAAGTCCTCCTTTCCAAAGGCAGGTGGAAAGTCAGGCATCTGCCTGTCACAGCAGGGCGTGGGTGCCTGGAAGGTCCAGGGGCCCTGGGAGTCTCGGCTGCAAACGGGGATCCTCGTCCAGCCCCGCCTTGCCTCCAGCTGTTGGTGTCCCAGGGTCTCTGTGGTCTTCTGATCCCCTCCTCTGTGCCCCTCCTGCCTTCTCCCCCCGCCCCCCACACTGCGGTGGGGAAGACTAAGGAGCAAGGAAGGAGGCGGGGAGACTTGAACGGGATGCCCTAGCCACGTGATATCCCCGGGGACCTGTCAGCGTTGAAGTCAGGCGGGCCTCCCTGGCGGGTGCAGGGCGCTGAGGAACTGAGAGCGGCGTGGACGGGAGGAGTCACAGAGAATCCGGGCTGGGAGAAGCCAAGGATGAGGGTGCGCCTGGGAACGAGAGCAGAGCTTGCCCTCGCGCGGCTTTGGCTGCAGAGACCTTCCTTCCGGAGACCCCGGGCTGCCGCGGGCGGATTCCATTCCCTTGAGCGTGTGTTGGGGGCGCCTGCGGCTCCAGGCCATCGCCAGGGCGCAGCGACTCGCGGGGAGCCTGGTACTGCGCCATCCAGAAACCCCAGGTTCCTGGGATAATGTCAACAAGGCAAATCTGAGACACGCGTCCTCCGACACCCAGACCTACACAATGCATCACTCCTGCCAATACACATAAAAACCTCCCCGCAGAAAACCAGATGGGGAGTTGGCCTCGCTTACGTCTGGTCGATGCACCCACGCCCACGTCAGTGCTTTCGCTGGACACGCGCTCCGCTTCCGGCCCGCTCCACGTGCGGGGGGAGGAATCTCGAGCCTGCGGTGCTCAGAACGGTGCCAAGGCCTCCGTGGAAAGGTGCTGGCCAGTTCCCCAGCAGCCCTGGCAGTGCCTGGAGGAACAGCACATGTGGCGAGCGGCTCCGGCCAGCTGTGGGACACTGCTGACCCCTGCCGGCGCCTTTCTCTCTGCGGCAACCAGGGAGACCCCCGGGGAGAACGGAGTATTGGAAAAACCTCGCAATCGGTCTGGGAGGGGTAGGAAGAAATATCCCAGTTCAGGATCTCCTCATCTGGAGCTCCTGTGATGAGACCGAGAAGAAATTAGAATAAAACCCAGACTGACTTTCTGGGAGGAGTGAGACAGACTAACAGTGCGTGCCCTTCAGCCTCTGTGTCCTGGAAAACCGCGCTGCTGAGCCCCTTGAGACTACATTGGGAAGCCATTAGCAACCCTCCTTCAGCCAAGCTCAACCACGAGGAGGACAAAAAATGAAAAGAAAAAGAAAAAAGAGCCTGAGCAAGAACGATACCCCGTCTCTACAAAAAATAGAAAAATTAGCCAGGTGTGGTGGCACGCACCTGTAGTCCCAGTTACTTGGGAGGCTGAGGCAAGAGGACTGCTTGAGCCGAGGAGTTGGAGGTTCCAGTGAGCTATGGTAACACCACTGCACTCTAGCCAGGCCAACAAAGCCAGACCCTGTCTCAAAAAAAAAAAAAAAAAAAAAGAAAAGAAAAAAAAAGGAAAGACACCCAAGTAGCCCAAAATCATGGCTTTAACACCTTTCTTTCCATGAAAGAGATTGGTATTGGACTTTTAGGAAAATCTTTACTGAGAAAGCTGACTTCTAGAGGATTTGCATCTGTGGTGAGATATTTTGAAAATCACTTTGCCCACACAAAGGGATGAAGTTCAAATCTTCCACAATCTCTACTGGAATAGTCACGGGGACCAGAGGAAGACAGGACTCTCATAATTCCAACAGAGTAAGTGTGGAAGCCCCAGGGAGAAGTGAAGCCACTCATTTAAAACCCCCTCCTCTACTCTGCGCTCCACTCTAGACCCGGTGCTCTCCTTCACTCTTCCGTTGAGTTCCATCGAGGGCGTGTGTGCTCCCTGTCACTCCACAGCCAGTGCCATCAGGCCTCCACCCTGAACAGCCCTGCGAGGGCCACGCTTGCCTCTTGAAAGCTAAATCGAATGCGCCTGCTCCAGTTCTCATTTCACTTGACCTCTGTAGCATCTGACATTTTAACGCTCATTCATTATGTATCCATCTAGAATTTTATTATGAAATATTTTAGACATGCAAAAGGTATAGAGAATAATATAACAAACATCTCTGTTATATTAATCAGGGTTGTCCAGAAAAACAGAACCAATAGAATAGAATAGAATAAAACAGAGAAAGAGAGAGAGAGAGAAAGAGAGAGAGAGAGAGAGATTTATTATAAGGAATTGGCTCATGCAACTGTGGAGACTGACAAGTGCCAAGACCTGCAGGGTGAGTCAGCAGGCTGGAGACCCAGGAGAGCCAATCGTGTGGCAGTTCCAGCCCAAATCCAAAGGGCTGAGAACCAGGAGAGCCGATGGTGGAGTCCCAGGCCAAAGGCCGCCAGGGTTGAGACCCAGGAAGAGCCAATGTTTCAGTCCAAGTCTGAAGGCAGGAAAAAGCCAATGTCTCAGTTTGAAGGCAATCAGGCAAGAGGAATTCTCTCTTAGCAGGGGGAGAGGCAGCCTTTTTTGTTCTATTTAGCCAATCAGCTGATTGGACAAGGGCCACCAACATTGGGGATGTCAGTCTGCTTTCCTCGTTCTGCTGATTTAGATGTTAATCTCATCCAAAAACACCCTCACAGAAACATCCAGAATAATGCTTGACCAAATATCTGGGCATCTCATGACCCGGACAAGTTGACACGTAAAATTTAACCATCACACCTGTAAACATTATGCAAACAGTTTAAGAAATAAAGCATGACAAATGTAGCTTAAGCTCCTCCTCTATTGCATTTCTCTCTCCCCACGGAGTAAATACTATTCTGAATGTGGCGCTAATCTACCCCATGCATATGTTTATACCTTTACTGCATCATACTCTACATATGCATTGTGTATTTTAACTATAAGAATGGCATCATTATGTATATATTCTGCAACTTTCTTTTTTGACTCAGTATTATATTTGTACAATTCATCCATGTTGATTGTGTAGCTTTAGTTTGTTCATTTTCACTGCTGTATAATATTCCATTTACAGCTATACTACAATTTATTAATTTTATTGTTTCCAGTGTTTTGTTACTATAAACTGCGCTGCCATGGAAATTCTTATACACATCGTATTGCACACATTTGTATTTCTTCAGGAATCTACCCAGGAGTAAAACTTATGTTTGTAGAGTCTGGATACCTTTATAACTTTACCACACCCATGCTAACATTAGATATTGTCAAATCTTTTTTTTTTTTGGCAACCACATGAATGTGAAATTGTAGATCATTGTGATTTTAGTTTATGTTTCACCAACTATTAATAGAATTGAGCATCCTTTCATGTCTTCTATTGGACATTAGGGTATCCTTCTATTCTGTCTCCTAATCTTTACCCAGTGATATCATTGATCTTCTTCTCTTCAATTTGTAATAATTCTATAGTGTGGCCAATAATCCTTTTTCAGTTAGATGATTTTCACTTGTCTTTTCCAAATTGCTGGCTTCTCTCTCTCACCACCTTTTTAAGAGCTTTACTGAGGTATAATTGACATATAAAATTCACCCATTTTAAATGTATGCTTCAATAATTTTTAGTAAATTTAAAGACGTGTAACGATCAACACAGTCTGGTTTTAGACATTCCTAGTACTTGAGAACAATTCTTCCTACCCATTTGCAATCTGTCTCATTTTCACCCCTTGCTATAGACAACCACTAATGTGCTTTCTGTCTTTATAGACTTTCCTTTTCTAGACATTTTATACAAATGGAATTACATGCTACGTGGTCTTTTGCATCTGGCTTTTTTCACTTAGAATAATGTTTTTAAGATTTGTTCATGCTATGGCTGTAGTAGTTCTTTCTTTCCATTTATTTCTTTTTCCCTGTCTGGATGGACGGCCGATAGGGAAGGGATCTCGGGGAGAGAACATTTGCCAGTGGAGAGAGGAGAGTCCTGAGCTGTGACAACTTCCGCGACCTGCCAAGGCCCTGTTCTCTGACCAGTGTTCCAGGAAATTTTTGGCATCTCTGCTAGGAAGTGAGGATACCCCCAGTCAGAGTCAAAAGAATTTAAGTGCCAAGTGATCCTTGAGGGGAAAAAAAGGTTGTCTGAACTGGGTGCTTTCTTATGGTTGGGGAGTGAGCGCGTGGCCACTGGGGCTGCCGAGGCGGCTGACAGGTGTATTTCACAAACTCATCAGCAGGTGGCAACCTTACTCGCGGTTCCTCGCAAAGGGCG
Source organism: Avahi laniger (assembly GCA_963575035.1). Taxonomy (NCBI): domain Eukaryota; kingdom Metazoa; phylum Chordata; class Mammalia; order Primates; family Indriidae; genus Avahi; species Avahi laniger. The sequence continues at coordinate 24,907 of CAUYSK010051328.1, read as the reverse complement.
GATTTACTCACATCGCATTCAGGAAACGTTAACTAAGCACCTCCTCCACGTAAGGCCGTGTGTGAGCTACGAAGAAGGGTGAGCTACGATTCGATTCCTCCTCTCCGAGACATTCTGGTCTAGTAAATTCTGTGTTTCTTGAGCTTGTCTTCAGGTTGAAATGGCTCTCCAAAAGTCATCCGAGCCTTTCTTCTGTCTCACAGTGTAGTTCCATACAATCGCCCCTGACGGGACCGAGGTGTCAGGAGCGTGCCTAAAGTCTGGTTATTTCCAATCCACTTCCCTGCTTTTTAAGTAGACCAGCCAGGTGGTCATGGAGAAGAGCGGAGAAGCAAAGTGGGGTGTCCTAGACCAGGGGTACGGGGAAAACAGGTGCTAAAGCAGGAGGGAAGCGAACTGATCAGGAGCTGGAGTGCTTGCAGCTGGGCCTGTCGGACAAGCCTCTCCTCCTGAGCCATCAGTGAGGCCCCATGGCCACGGTCCCCCAGAGCCTGTGGGGCCTGGATTAGTGGCACTGTGCACAGCCAGGCTCCCCGGGAGCTGCCTGTTCCCTGCCCTTGCCCCGGCCTCCCCACTTTGCCTGCCCCACGCTCTTTGCCTGCTGTGGACAGAGGCGGAGCGCAGAGCCCGCAGAGGGGTGGGAGGGAAGCGGCCCCATGTGGCTGCCAGGCTCCCGGGAGGGGAAGAGGAAGTGGTCATTTAAAAACCTATCCAGACTGTTTCCCAGAGTCCCTGAGGACCCAGCCCTGAGCGCCCCTGTGCACGTCTGAATCAAAATCAGAGCAGGTCTCCCAACCAGGAGCCCCTGTGGTAGCGCCTGGCTCTTTCCTAGATGGAGTCCCCCTTTCCTGTCTCCAAGCATTTGCCTTTTCTACTTTTTTTTTTTCCTTTGGTTACCATGGTCATTTTTCCAGCAAACCCTGAGAGATTCTAGGAATCCTCCTTGGGAAACACGAATACAGGGACCGAAAGAGAGTGCGGGTGAGGAGCGCCGGCCCGCTCCACAACCCCCTTTGAGTTGCGTCCTCACAGCAGGACAGTGCCAGGGCCAGGAAGAGCCGGGAAGGTCACCTGCGTGGGTAGGTGGGCCTGTTCCTGCTCCCAGGGGCCCACAGGGATGCTACGCAGTAAGCATGACCTTCCCCAAGAACCTCCATTTCTCTCAACAGTCAGTGACTCTAAATAATACCTTGTTATTAAGACAGACACAGCTATGTGTGGGGGAGAATGCAAAATTCAAATACACTTTCATAACAAAACCTAAGACTTCAAGGACTGGGAGTGGGCTGATTCTGCCAGTATGTGGAGGTCCTCAGGAGGGACGTGTTCCCCCCCACTTGGCTGTCAGAGGGAAACTTTGAGAACCCTGAGGTAGAACAACCTGCCATTTCGACGTGAGGAAAGCTGAGGTCTCGGTCCTGGTCCTGCAGCTACTGACTTAGTTGCTGGTCCGAGCCTCGGTTCCCTCCATGCAAAACAGAGGGTAAAAATAGTACATCACGCAGTGACTGTGAAGACTGAAGGCGACAACTGCGTAAAGTGCCTGACAGGCGGCAGGTGCTCAATGGTCATTTGTCATTGCTAATAGCAATTTTAATCATTGTGGACAGAGCCGAGACCCCAGCTGCAGGTCTAGTGCTGGATTCTTCCAAAGCATAGAGGCCCCTGGGCCATTCCCAGTCCCTGGAAGCACACGAGGCAGTGTCTGTCGGTAAACGTTCTAACCTGCGCAGTGAGGCCTTTATTCCCTGACCCTTCGTATTCCCCGCATTCGTTTCTTTAGCTCTACAGAATCCTCTACCCCTCCAAGAAGAACTTGGGGGAACAAGTCACACGTTTTCCGGGTGTGGGGAAGGGGAAGGGATACCAAACGCTTTGGTGCAAAAGGGATCAGTACTGCCTCAGTAAGAAGTCCTAAGTGCCTCAACCTGCCCACGCTGGCCTTTCTCGGGCCACCGTTCATTTGCTCCCCCAGGCACCACCACCCCTCCCAGGCCTCCCGTGGCATGCCTCAAAAATGAGACTCACATGCATGTCCTTGAAACGCTCTCTCCCTTGGCCTCCGCGCCATGAGTTTTCCCCCTACGTCTCTGATCATTCCTGCTCAGTTTCCTTTGTGGTCTCTCAGCCACCTGAAAAATGATGTCCCTTGGGGTCCTGAGCCTGTTCCTCTTCTCAAGCTTTCCCTAGACTGAAGACCCTCAACCTCTGTCTCCAACCCTGGCCCCTCTTTTGCTCTACATCCTACTGCCTACTGGACAGTTCCACTTGCATGTTCCGCAAGCATCTCGAAGCCAAGGAAACTAAATTCATCACCCCTCCCTGCCCCATGACTGCAGCCGGTCCTGCACTACCTACCCTAGTGAGTTGTCCAACCCAGAAATGGGGAGCCATCCCTCATTCTCCCGCTTTCTTGGGTTTTTTTTCTTTTTTTTTTTTTGAGACAGAGTCTCACTGTGTTGCCCTGGCTAGAGTGCTGTGGCATCAGCCTAGCTCACAGCAACCTCAAACCCCCAGGCTCAAGCGATCCTCCTGCCTCAGCCTCCCCAGTAGCTGGGACTAGTAGAAACGGGGTCTCGCTCTTGCTCAGACTGGTCTCGAACTCCTGAGCTCAAGTGATCCTCCCTCCTCGGCCTCCCAGAGTGGTAGGATTACAGGCGTGAGCCACTGCGCCCGGCCATTCACCCTCTTTCTGCTGCCTCTGCACTCCACGGCCAGAAGCCAGTTGGTCAAGTCCAGCAGATTCTTCCTCCCCAATAACTCTCCAATTCATCACCTGCTTTCCATCCTGAGGGCTACTGCCAGTCAGCTTCTGTTTCTTGGACTATTGCAATAATCAAATAGCCCCTGCAGGCTCCCCTCCCCCCTTCTCATCTAGCCTCACAGGAAGTCATAGTCATCTTCCTAAAATGCTTTTTAAACCGACCGTGTCATTTCCCTGTTTAAGATCCCTCAATACTCCCCCTGCTCTCAGAACAGTGCTCCCCCGCTTCAAATGGCTTACAGTGTCCGCCATGTTCTTCTGGTCCCCCTCTACCTGCCAGCCCCATCTCTCATGGAACCTTCTCTTGCATCCTAGATGTCAGCTTTGCTGATGAACTTGCAGTTCCCTGGTTCAACAGTGCTCTTCCAAGATTTTGCTTCTTGGCTGCTTCCTGGCTGACCCTCAATCATCTTTCCTGATGACGACTGGTTTACCCATTAGATTGTAAACTCCTTAAGGTCAGATCCAGGTTACAGTCTTCCCTGTATTCCCAGAACCTGTGGTACCTAACCGGCATAGGGCAGGACCTAGATAAATGTCTGCTGAGTGAATGGGCGGATGGATAGATGAATGAAGAGATGATGGATGGGTGGAGAGACAGACGGACAGATGGATGAATGGATGGATAGATGGATGAATGAACAAGTGAGAAAGCTCTGGCTCAGACTGGATCTCTAACGTCTCTGGGATGGTGGGCAGAGCCAAAGCAGCCACATTAATTTACTCTTCCCTCAGTCTCACATTCAGAACCCCCTCATCTGGGATCAATGGGAAAAAGAAAGATTTTGCAGCAGAAAGAGAGAGAGAAGATATGACATCAGAATGCTGATGAGGGAGGAAAGAGAAGAGAAGATGCCAGAGAGGTGGCAGAGGAGTTTGGAGGGCAGGGGTCCTACTGCCTGCCTGTAACGCACCTGAGTACTTCAGCAGGGGTAGCCATTAAGTACCAACCCAGAGGCAGTGGAGAGTAGAATGTACAGTGAGGACATGAAGATACTGAAAACTTTAGACATTTTTGAGAGTCTAGAGAAGCAGCCAACCTCCTAAGCGTGCCAAGCCTCCTTCTAGAACCTCCAGCAGAGAATCTCTTGGTGTGAGCTCTGACTTGTCCCTGCAGATGGGGGAGCCGCTGGCTGGGAGAGCCAGTCTAGGCACGGTTATGCAAGTGAGGTCAGCCAGAATGAGTGTCTCTGCCCTAAGGATGTCCCAAGTATGTGGCCTTTCTGTGATTTCAACATCAGGCTTGTGCCTGTTTGCCTGGTAGATAACCCAGCATCACCTTTGACTTGACTCAATCCCAGAGTCCTTCCTTACCCCTAAGCCTTCTTTATCTGCAAAGGGGCAGAGCCTAAGCTCAAGTGGTTGGCAGCATGCAGGGGGGGGGCTACGTAACCAAAAGGTGTGAAGTTCTGGAAAAACAGCAGAGAGATCCTACAAAGGTAAAGGTTGGCCTCCTTATCTGCAGCTCTGCCTAGACAGCTTCTAAGACATGTGCACTGATAGTCTTGCGGTGAACAAGCAAGGTGACCATATGACCCGGATTGCCTGAGCTAGTCCTGCTGCCTTGGTGTAGTTATGAATGCTACGTTATACTACTTCCTATCAAAAGCATTGCAGTATGAATGATTATCGTACAGCCACTCTATTTACAAGGTGCTTTAAGATCCTCTGGGAACAATCCAGGTGTGACTGCAGCCATTGCTCCCCTTTTCCTGGACCTTCCCTAAGGACCTTTCACAGCGCAGGTTGGCATGTCCTCACAGGGAAATCTATCAACAAGCCCACAACTCCAGAGAAGACAAACCCAGACCAAAGAAGGAAATGCAGAAGTTTGCCCTTTTGTAAGATTTTGGGCAAAACTCCACCACTCATCTCTCCAGGAGACTAAGAATGGAAGGGAGAGGGGGAAATCCCACGTGATCACTACCTTTGGGCAGCAAGCCCGTGGTCTCTGACATTGATTGCAGTTCTACAATTTCATGTACCTGTTTATCTATTGCTTGCTCAGCGCAGGAATGACCAGGAGTTCTTCTGGTTTCTGCTCCTACATCTTAGTTGGGTCAGATGAAGATGGCCCAATCTGCAAGAAATACTGGTTGGTGCTTATAGACATTTCAGTCTTGGAAGGGACTTATTTATATGATGGGCCTGGCAAAAGGAAAGATGTTTTTTATGGTAGAAAGCAACAAGAACCCTCATAAATACTTCTTCGTCTGGATCATAAGATGCTTAACTTTATTCCTGGAAGAAAGTTAACTCAGCAAACTGGGGCTTTAAATGAAGCCTGTGGGGGCCTGAGCCCTGACACCTGCCGGGGGTGGAAGATGTGATAGCTCTATCTATAGGTGACCTGGGGTGAGGTGGGTGACCAGCTGCCCGGTAACCCTCCAGGGCCTCATCCCCAATTAACTGCTATAGGCAGAAGGAAGCTGCAGTACTTCCTTCTGAGAATGCTCTAGATGGCAAAAAAGCAGTAGAAAGTTACACACACACACACACACACACAACACACACAATCACACTGAAATTTAGATGCAGGATCTGAGTGTGGTTCATTTCCCATCACAGTCTGTAAGAGGTGAAAATAATGTAATTCAACCGTTGAGAATAAGACACGATACCAGCCGCTGGTTCCCTTCGGTCTTAGGAATAAAGTGGGCAAGTTACAAAAGACTCCAGACTAGTAGCTAGTGCTATTTCCCAGAGGCTCTCACCCCTTCTTTGCTTCTCCTATTCCTGGGAACGTCAGTCTCTCTTGCAGTGTCCCCAAATCCAAATTCACAAGTCCCAAACAAAGGGCAGTGCTCCTTGCTTGGAGCAGGGCAGGACTGGGAGGTGGGGGGAGGAAGGGAAATGGTACCTTCCTTTATTTAAAGCTTGTCTCTGTTCCTCCACCTGGACCCTCCCTGCCAAAGGGCGGGGGGAGCTCCGTCTCTGTCTAGGGCATTGGGTTTCTGGGCTGTTTCCCTTGCAGGAAAGGGGTAGGGCCTCTCCTTTACTCAGGCAGCAGCTCTGCGGGATGTGAGCTCCTCTCCCCTCTCCCATGCGGCACCGGGCACTCAGGAGGGGCTGGGGACTGGGTGAGGCATGCCCACTGTAACTGCCCCAGGGCAGCTGGGAGAGGCCTGAGCCTGTCTGTCATGCAGAAGGTTGGAGGTCCCCTTCTCAGAACTGCTGCTTGTGGGGCAGGGGGTAGGTATTCTCCTCTGGGTGGCGGGGAAGACTGGGGAAAGCGGAGGGGAGGAGCTGTTGGAAGAGGGAGTCACGTTTACTGTCCATCATATTTGCTGCTGAAGGTCTACTGTCCCATGCGCTCTCCTTCCCCCCTCCCCCCACGCAGTCCTGTGGATCACACCCCTTTCACGGGAACCTGAAGCCCAGCGGGGCTGAGTGTCCAGGCCAGGAGCCCAGCTAGTGAGTGGATAGGCAGGATCACACCCGCCCTGCACCGGCCGGTCTTACTCTGGCGCCGAGGGTGTATCCCTTCCCCTGCCACCAGGACACACAAATTCGAGACCCCCCTTTCCCTAGAGGCACAAGTTTATCACGGGTTCTATCTCCTGGCCCAGCAGGCACACCCTAAAAGGTCCCTCGCAAGTGCAAAGCCTTTCCGTGGCGGCGGGGGAGGCGGCGGCGACAGGGCACACAGTAGGACGCAGGAGGAGGTGTCTCCCGCCCCTGCCCCGCCGGCCGCCCGGGCTGTCCCGGGTCTTGGGGGGGCAGCGCCGCGGGGCTCCGCGCCATGACATCAGCCCTGGTGTGGTGCGGTGTGCAAAGCCCACTGGTTGGCGTGGCGGGGGACACGCCTTCCCCGGAGCGGAACAAAACGGCGCGCGGGCCGGGCGCACCCAGCAGCCACTTCCGAGAGCGCCTGCCGCCCGCGCCGCCGAGCCCGCTGCCAGGTGAGTGCGCCGGGGTCGCGCCCGCTTCTCGCCCGCCGGCCACCCGGCCCGAGCGTCGCACGGCCCTGCCCCCTGCGGCCGCCCGCGGCTGGGGCGCCTGGCACACGCCCGGTGCCTCCCGGTCTTTCTCCCCCGCCGCGGCACTGGCAGCCGCAGGAAAGTTGGAGGGAAAGTGGCGCGGCCCTGGGGGCCGTCGCGGGCAAGGAATTGTCAGAAATAGCCAGTTAGCCTGGGCGGTGCTTCTTTCCAGGAGGAGCTGGGTCTGTCCCTCCCCACCCGGAGCTTCCTGGACACAATTGGCTTCCGCGTGCCCCTGACCCAGGACGACCGGGCTCCCCGCCACCGCCTGCAGGTCGGGCAGAACAATTGGCGATTCTGCAGCCACTGACGCTCATTGTATGACAGAGATGAGTGCATCCCTGCCACCCCCGCCCTCACCCTCCTGCTCTGGGAGAAAACGCCCGCGGGTGGGGAGGGGGAAACATCTGGCTCATGGATCTGGCCTTGGACATCTGTGCCCCTGGGTGCAGGTGTGACTTCCTTCTTCTGAAAGAACTTGATGGAAACCTACCCCCACCCCAAGTCTTGGTCCTAGACGGCTACCATTGTAGGAACCTGAAAGATCCTGCTGTAGGTGTTCTGTGGTCTCAGTCCTTGGAAGCTGGGGAGCAAGGACGGGGCTGGTACTGGGCACAGTTAAAAGCAGGTGTTTGATGCATGGGCACAGGCCTGAGAATATTCTGCATGCTCCTGGTGCTGGTGCTCTCGTAATCTAATCAGGCTTTGGTCTGGGCTGGGAGCCTTCACGTGGGCTCAGGCCTCCCCAGAGCCTTGGGTTCCAGCCACCCACCCCCTGCTCCCTTGGGGTGAATGAATGGGCAGGCCCTCCCGCGATGAGAGAGCCCTGCCTTGGGGTACAGTCACCGGTGGCACGGGGGCAATCCCTTGAGTTCTGGGAGAAAGTATATCAGGAAGCGGTGGTCTGGAATTTTGGTGAGAGATTGTTTGGAAGGCAAAGTTGTGACTCTTGCCACTTAATACACAGATTTCCTTGGACAAGTGACTTAACTTCTCGATTTCTTTTGGCGGTGGTACTTGGGGAATGTATTACAGAAGGCAGTAGTTCTCAGTCACTGTCTTCTTCCTCGTCCTCTCCACATCCTTACCCTTCTTCCCAGAACATGGGGAAGCTGGAAGTGCCAGCTGCCTCTCTCTGTCCTCTCAGGGTGCAGGTGGAGGTTTTCCCCCAAGGGGGGCCTGGGGACCGGGTGCTGAGTTTCCCCTGCTCCCGCTCAGCTGCTGCCTCCTGACTCTCCAGCTGGTCTGTCTTTCGAGAGAGTCTGTGCTCAGCCTGGTGGACAACTTTTATTCCATCGTCGTCTAAATCCAGCCTGGTGCTACTCACCGTCTCCCAGTGAATGACTCTGCCTTGGAGAGGATATCCCGGGCAGGGGCAGTCAGGCGGGGAAGGAAGTTTCTCCTGCAGAGGGTGTGGTGAGGGTCAGAGAGTGGCAGGGGAGAACTGCAAGACCTGAGGTGCCCAGTATGGAGGTTCTGGGGAGGATGTCCACCAGCTCTGCAACTGGCTGGCTAAGGAAATGAGAAAAACAAGGGTGCTGTGGCCTCTTTGCTTCTGGTCTGCCCTATCACCTTCCTTCCTGGCCCAGGTAGTTTGCTTTTTTAATTGCACGCATCTGCCTCTGGAGCTGGAGTCCTCACTGGGTCAAAGTCGCAGCCTGGGAGTGTAGTGGTGATTGTTGATCAGTAAACATTTAGTCAATGTTTACTGGGGCTGCAGGAGGCTTTCGGCTGAGTCACCCTTCTGGACCTTCGTAAACCTTGTGAATAGTTATTGGCCAGTTTATCACGTGGATAGATTGATGAGCGGGTGAGAGAAAAAAGGCATAGTTTTTATTCACTGTGGAACTCCTGGAGGGGAAAATAAAACTGGGAAGGCTTTTCTGGTAAGTTCCTGAAGTTTTAGATATTTATGTAAGCCCAGATTTTTGGGAAAAGTTGTCTTGCGAGAGGACTATAAAGAGATTTCATTAAACATTTTGAGACCTAAGAGATGCTTGTGAGAATAAAAAGACCTTTCCTCCAAGTCTGCCATTTGCCATTACTCAGGCATATTGGCAAATATCACAAAAGACACAAAACTGAACAATGAGTGTAAAGAATTGGCGTTTTTTTAAGATAATAGTAAGCAGGTATCTGCACTTGCTGCGTGCCAGGCACTGGGCTAAACACTCCACGTGTTTGATCTTGGGCAGTTTACAAGGTGAGTATGAATGCTGTCCATTTTACAGACGAAGAAACTGAGGCTCAGAAGTGATGGCTTGCAATTGCAGCGGGTCAGTTGTGCAGTTGCCATTCAAACATCGGCTGACTGCTTCTAAAACCCACGCTCAGTTGCTACCTTATTATTTCTCTTTGCATTTTCTCCACACTTCCTTTTCCAGACCAGCTCGCTAGGGAAATGTCTGCCGTTTGTGGAACACGTCAGCTTTACAAGGTGCTTTACAGCTGCTTATAAACTGTTTCAGGAAGACGTGGCTTTGCCAGTTTTAAGGTGGGTGGATCAGGGTTAGAATTCATGACAGCGAGGTTTTCACTCTGCTGCATGGCCAAGGAGGAGAGAGGACCCCTGGAAGTTAGTTTCCAGCCGCCAGTGGATACACTTTCACTAGATCTGATGCATGTTAGAGTTTCAGGGCCAGGTTTGCAGGAAAGAAAAGAAGCCTGGAAAAGAACCTGCTAGGGAGAGAGAGAGAGAGACAGAGAGGCTGGGGGGGGGGGAAGGCGGCGGAGGGGGGGGGGAGGGCAGCGAGGGGTCTGGGGTTCTGACAGGAGCCGCCTGGCCTGCTGTTTCCAGTTGTCAGGAATTTATATGGTAATGACGTGCCCATACTACGCAGCTCCCCAGGAATTCGTCTGACGCCAGCACTGAGTAATTCCCATGTATGGTAAAGTGTGTAAATACGGAGGCAGCTAGCATTTCCAGACGCTGCATTTCCTGCGCCTCCCAAGGGCCAGAGGGCGGAGTCAGAGTCAACGGTGACAGGGGAGGAAGAAGTGGAAGGCTAGCAGCTTGAGCGCAGGCTCGGCCCCAGCCAGGCAGCCAGACCCCCGCACCCCCACCCCAGCCCCCCAGGGTGCCCGGCATTCTTTGCGGTGGGTTGGAGCTTCCTGAGGTGTGGGCTGCAAGCAACCTGTGTGTATGCGGCCTAAGTGCTCATTTCTTTTCACTCTAAAAATTAATTTAAAAAAATCATTCAGACATTTTTGTTCAGCATGGGATAACCAACTGTTACCACTCTGAGTTGATGTCATTCCAGATAAAAGCAAAGAAATTCTATCTGTTAATTAGTCTCTGAGACCTTATTGTAATGTAGGATTTCCTGTAATAGTTTTGAAATACTTAAGAGAAGTGATAACCCCCCATTTCTCAAACATCCGAGCTGCACGGGCAGAGAGCCGTGCTGGGGAAGGCACCCAGACGAGTGGGAAAGAGGGGAGACAGGGCCCTGCCCGTGTGAGCTCACCATCCTGCAGGGTGGGGGCGTGGATTCGGAAAGAGAAAACTCAGACCATGGCCAGGGAGGGGAGGGGGTGTCTGAGCTAGAATGACAGCCGCGTTCCGGGGTCCTGTGGGGCTTGGAGTGACTGCAGCTCAGTGATGCTGGTTGACTGCTCAGAGGTGAGTCACGTACTGGGGTCTAAAGAAAGCACGTGGGGGGATGTGCAGAGCTGGGGCCAAGGCTGCCCCATCTCCTCCCCCACCAGTGACCATGACCTTCAGGGAGGTGTACGTCCTGGGTTCTCAATTGTCACCTCCAGAAAATGGGCTCCGAGTCCTGACCAGCGGGAAGCCCTCCTTCCCTCTCTGTCCTCAGCTGCTCTCTGGGCACGGGGGTGTGGAGGCAGAGGCGAGCGGGGGTTAGAAGGATGGCAGCATCTCGTGCACCTGGCAGATGCCAGACAGCGCGGGTAATGTGAGCAGTGCCTTTCTCACTGGGTACACACTGACAGGTCTCTACCGGACCAAGCGGGTGGGGACCTAAGTCCTGTGCCCGTCAGTCGCTCTTTGGCCCTAGGGAGCAACTGATTTTGGAACGAGAGAAAGGGGATTTTTCCACTATAGAGAGAAAGACGTGGGGTAGGATGGCTCTTCATGGGTTTGGTGAGAGCAGGCTCTCCTTCAGGCGCTGGTGGCTGGCAGTTGAGGGTTATATATCTCTGGGATAGTTCCTTAAACTTGAAACACGACACATGGAACCTGTCACCTCAGCCTGACTTTCATGAGATTGGGGGTGGCCGAGAGAGTCTGTGCCCTGTGCCTACTCCTTTTTCTGCTGCGGTAAGAGCCTCCCTCTCGGGTCTCTCCTCTCAGGATTGAGGATCCGGGTGCAGCTCCTAATGGGCCCACCGGGCAGGAAGGCGTGGGCAGTGGACTCAGGCTTCTGGCTTCCAGCCAGCCCTGAGGATCCTGACATTTCAGGTAAAACAGCTGACCGGATATTTGCAGCCATTCAGTGGAAAATTTAAGCTCTATTCTTTGTTGAGATTATCAACACAGTGAAGTAGGACAGACCAGAACTCAGGACAGACCAGAACTCAGACAGCATTTTCCACTGAGAACGTAACTCTCTGAAGGGAACCCGCTGTAAACCCAGCAGGTGGATGATGTGATTACAGAAGAGAGTGCTGACTCTTCATTGATATGAAGACAGAGATCCCTGCTTGGGGTCTCAGGTAGCCAGGGGAACTAAACTCCAAAGAAGGGCAACTAACTTGTCCCAGACTCATTAGCTGGGCTGACAGACAAGCCGGGAATACCTTGTCCTTATTTGGCGTGTGACTTCTCAGGCTTTATTCCTTCCAGGTGTGGACTAGCTGGGAAGGCGAGTAGACGCCTGGCCCCTCCTCTGGCAGCAGGTGTCAGGGCCTGGCTGGGCCAGTCCTGTTGGTGGCAATCAGAAGGCTGAGCGTTTCCAGTGTGCCAGCACTGGGCCATCTCTTTCCTACATTCCCATTCGATCCTCAGAACACGACGTTAGGGACCCGTGTCCGGTCCATTTTAGAGACAAGCAAACTGAAACTCGGAGAGGAAAGCGACTGCCCGAGATCATTCAGCTGGGAAGGGGTGAATCACATCTCACTCCAGCTCCTGTTGCCTAACCACGAAACTGCACAGCCTGAACTCTGACTTGGGAACTTCTCTTGTCCCAGCCGCCTGCAGGGCCTCCTCCGTCCCCCAGACCTGGAAAGGCAATAGGGAAGGAGCCGAGTGTCCCTCCAGGCACTCCGCAAACTGAGAAACAGGTTTCCTTTTAAGGCAATTCAGCCTCCCTACAGCCAGAAGTTGGCCCTTGGAGAGAATGGGCTGGGCGGAAAGGAGGGGGGTGGGGAGTGAGCCCCACCTCTGCAGGGAAGGAGGTGGCTCCCTCCAGCTGAGACTCTCCCCCACAGGCCGGTACCCTGGAGGGCTCCTCTTGTGCGCAGAGGGGCACAGGGAATCCATCCACAGGGCTGCCTGGAGCTCTCCCTGACTGTGGACACAGTCTTTGTTTATCAGCTCGAGGCACTAGAGTCCTGTCTCTTTACTGGACTCTGGAGGGGAGACCCCAACCAAACGGCCAGGCTCAAAGGAACAGCCCAGCAGAGAGGTCCTGAGCAGATTTCCCTTCCTGGCAGGTCCTTGGGTTTCACTCATTTCTCTGCCCATGTTCCCGATTCCCTGGGGCCACGCTGGACGTGGGCCCCTGACGTGGAGCCAGGGAGAACAAGGGAGGCCTGTACGGAGCTGTGGGTCTCCCAGAGGGAGAAGGGCTTTTGTGTCCGGGAACAAAACACTGCTTGGAACTGGCTCCCATCCACGTGGTTGGGGGAACTTTCCTCCCTCAGGGGTGTTCCTGGGGGCTCGAGTTTGTCTCCTGCTGGTCAATGGGGCTGGAAGAGGAAAGGCCAAGGAAGAGAGCCAGCACTGATGTGCAGTACGCCCACTGGGTGCAGCCACTCCTAACCATGCCAGGGCCACAGCACAGTGACTGGGGGCACAGAGGACTCAGAAATAGTTGCACCTGCATTGGAATATCAGTTCTGCCTCTTCCAGCTGTGGGTCTACAAGCAAGTTGCCTAATGTCTACGAGCCTTGTTTTTTTATCTGTAAAGTGGGCATATATTCTTTATCTTCAGATGCTGAGGACAAACTGGGATGGTGTATGTAAACTGTCTGGTGCATGGCAGGCATTTAGATGGTGGCAGTCTGGGTGCCGTGGCTGTAGGAGGTTCACTGGTCACATGGAGTCACCTTATCAGAGGGAGAAGAGCTTCACCTGTGTCATGTCATATGACCGAACACATTTTTCCCAGAAGCTTCCAGAGCAGAGCTCCCCTCACATCTCTCTGTCCAGAAATGGTCTTGGCCTGTTCCTGAACCAGCCACTGGCAGGAGAATGAAATCACCATGACTGGCTTAGGTGATTCAGGCTCTGGCCCTAGATCTGGGGATGGGGTACCTCTGCTTAAATAAAATCGGGTTTATTAGGACGAAGGGGAAACGGCTGGTGGTTAGGCAGACGGTAGCACACGTTGCTGTTCTTGCTGAACGGTCCTCCACGTGGTATGGTTTTGCAGCCCTGAGTCCTTGTTCACAAGAGCATCTCGCCCCTGGGGTCCTCAGGACAGAAAGGGGCAGCAGGAACAGAGGGACATCAGAGGCTGGAAATGGGGACTGGTCCCAGGACTTGGGAGCTCAGGCCCCACGAGTTACCTGAGGAAGGCAGAGAAAGGACATGGCAGTCAGCGCTGTGCGGGGCTGAGGAGTTGCGGCCGGTCAGGAATCTGGAACCGGGAGAACTGGGCTTCTGCTGTGGGCACTGGTCCACCTGGCCCCACTGGGAGAGGTCGGGGGACCCCAGCCTCAGCCCCCCACCTCAGCACAGCATCCCCCAGCTCCGTGCACGAGCACCGCCTGAGCGCTTCCCGGTGCCGGGTTAAACCTCCGGACCTGATCACGTGTGAGGGGGAGGGACAGACACGGAGCCGGAGGCAGGTGGAGACTGTGCTTGAGAATGTCGGGTGCCGGGGCGCGGGGCTTGGCTGCTCTCAGGCAGTGGGGACTCACCGACTCCTTTGAACAAGAGAATGAGCCCGGAGAAAGATCTAGCAGTTGTGTGGAGGACGGGTCAGGAAGCAGATTCCAGAAGCGGCCTGGCTGTTAGGGTTGTCTCTCCCGGATGCGTTCGGTTGCAAAGCAACTCGCTTACACGGTGAAGTGACCGCGCTGCTTTGTTGAACTGGAGAATTCAGAGACAGGTCAAACTCTAGGTTTGGCTTAATTTGGTGGCTTTACGCTATCCCTGCAGACTCGGTTTCTTTCGTCTCTCTGCTCTGATTTCCCAGTGATCAGCTTTGTGACAGGACAGCCTGTCCCCCGTGACAACAGCCTCAGAGCCAGTTGCTCCCCTCCACTGGGCAGACAGTTTTGTGGGAAGCATAGAGTGGGACATCTTCGGAAGGGGAGGCGCTCATCACATTCTAGGATCTGAGACAAGATTCCTTAGTGATGGAGAAGATGCGGTACCACAAGCAAATGGGGAGCGGTCGGGAAAAAGAGCAGGTTTGAGAAAGAAGATAATAAGTTCAGATGCCTCATGTTAAGACTGAGACACCTGTGCGCCCTCCTGGTGGAGACGCTCACCTGAAATGAGCCTGGGCTCAGAGGAGCGGTCAGGGCCAGAGATATAGGGGAGTCCTTGGTAGGGAGGTGACAGTTCGGAGGGTGGGAACGCAGGAGATTGGGGAGAGAGGGACCGGGATGGGACCTGGGGAACCCCAACTTTTAGGATACGGGAGTGAACATGTGTCTTTCTCTGCTCCAACAAAGCCTTGCTGAAGACTCCCGTCACCTGGGTGATATTCCAGCCCCGGTAACTGGTGGTGAGCCAGCTTCACCAACACCGCCTCCCCCGGCCCTGGCTGTAGCCTGCCCACGTTTACTCAGCATCTCCGCTAGGTCCCGGGCTCTGCAGAGACACGCCTAGGCAGAGGACATGGCCCCAGCTGTGGCTTTCAGTATTAGGCCATCTTTTAGTCATTCCTCGACTGCTCACCGACCATCCCCGTGAACATATGTACGCCCAAGGCCGTGCAGGGCATGGGAACATGATGGCGAGCACGACCTTGACCCCCTTCTTGAGCTGAGGCCCGTACCTTCAGCGGTGGAGACCATGTCTCCCTCTATCCTTGACATTTTTATTTATTTATTTTTCTTTCTTTAAAAATTTTTTTTATTATAATTTTTTTTTTGAGATGGGGGGTCTCACTATGTTACCCAGGCTGGTCTCGAACTCCTGGGCTCAAGCGATCCTCCTGCCTCAGCCTTCTGAGTCGTTGGGACTGCAGGTGTGTGCCACCATGCCAGCCTTTTTTCTCGTTTTAATTCCTTTTGTTTCTTTTTTGTTTTGTGTTTATTTTTATTGTATTTATTTTTCCCCCTCCTTTGTTGACATGGCCCTCTGGCTGCCAGCACAAGCCCTGATCCCAGGAGGGTGGGCTCGGTTTGCCGCATCCCTATTTTCAACATCTCCACGACCCAGATTCCTGAGCTGTCTCCTTAGGCTCCTTCGCCTCCGGAGGCAGCAGACCCCTCGGGCTCCCGGCCACTCTGTCCCCGGCACCCCATGTCCTCCTGTTCTCACCACGTCCTGGGCTGCCTCGGCACCCAGCTCGTACCCGCAGCTGGCGGTGCCTTGTAAAGCAGCCCTCTCCACCTCTGCCCTTCGTGAACTTCCGCCATCTTCCTCTTCAGTCATGTGTCTGTTGCGTGAGTGCTTGTGATGGAAGGAGAGAAGCGGCCCCCTCTGTGCTCCAAAC
Source organism: Avahi laniger (assembly GCA_963575035.1). Classification (NCBI taxonomy): domain Eukaryota; kingdom Metazoa; phylum Chordata; class Mammalia; order Primates; family Indriidae; genus Avahi; species Avahi laniger. The sequence continues at coordinate 9,361 of CAUYSK010051328.1, read as the reverse complement.
TCCGGCAGCATTTGCCTTCCGCGCTGCTCTGCGGCGAATCTGGCACTGCCCTGCGGTGTTGCCTGTCTCACAGCCCTGGTCTTCTGCGCTAACAGTAATTATGGAACGCTTACCATGTGCCAGGCACTGTGCCATGCCTTTGACATGCCATATCTCATTTCGTTGCCAGAAATACTCTATGAAGTAGCTTCCATTTTTATCCCCATTTAACAGATGCGGAAGTCAAGGTTTGGAAGGACCAACTGTCTTGCCCGTTGCCACACAGCCAGTGAATGGCAGGATCAAGACCAGGCCAAACCTGTCTGTTATCCGGACCCCAAGTCTGAACCAATACCTAGAGTATCTCAAAGTTGGTCCGGGCCACCTGCCGTGGACTAGCCTGGGGTACTCATTAAACATGCAGATTCCTGTACCTCATTCTCAGAGATTCTGATTTATCAGGTTTGGGGTGGTGCTACTAAATCTGATTTTGCAAAAGCCCTCAACCTGATTAGAATGTGCTCTAAAGTGAGAAAGCTGTGCCCTGTGTGCCCGCCTCCTGCTTTTTCTTAAAAAAAAACTTTTTTTTTTTTTTTGGTAGCTGTATTTTTCATAGAAAGAATATATAAAGCCTATGTGTGCAGTTCCAAGAATAATTATAAAGTGAGTCCCCGTGTGACAGCCACGCAAGTTAAGGAGGACACAGTCAGTGCCGTGGAGCTCCCTGGTGACCCCACCCAATCATGGTCCCTTCGCTCTCTTAGAGGTAGCTCCTTGAAGACAATGGTTTGTGCTGATCATCCCTGGAAGTGACTTTGTCACCTGTATGTTCATCCCTTGACAATACGGGTTTTGCCTATTTGTGAACTTCACACAAATGGGCTCGTGTTCTACCAGCCCTAGTCTATCCGCTTCTTTCCTTCCAGTTCTTTTGTTAGCTTCATCCCTGCTGATGCATGTAGGGGCAGGCGGTCCATTTCTATTGCTGCCGCAGCCTCCTTTGAAAGCCTGTGTCTTATGCTGATTTCTGTGCTTTAGGGTGCCTGGCACAGGGCTGCAGATTCAGCAGTTGCTTGGTGTATGTCTGTTGGTTAGACGGGGGCGGGGGGAACCCCCAAGTGAGAGTGCGAGGACGTCCTTGGGAACAAGCAGGAAGAGCTCTGCCAGGACAGGCCCCCGTGGGAGTTCTGCCTTCGTCTGCCTCTGCTCAGTCCCTGCCTGTTGCTTTTCTGTCCTGGGCAATCTGAGGTGTTTCCATCTCCCTGTAAAATTAATTCCCATTTCTGTGTCCCTTTTCAGAATGCCGAACTGGGGAGGAGGCAAGAAGTGCGGGGTGTGCCACAAGACGGTCTACTTCGCCGAAGAGGTGCAGTGCGAAGGCAGCAGCTTCCACAAGTCCTGCTTCCTGTGCAGTGAGTACGCCCAGGCCCCGTTGCTGCCATGGCCACCAGGACGGGCCTGCCCCCACAGGCTGGGCCTGTCAACACCCCAGGGAACTGGTCCCCTGGGACGTAAACAGTTTGACATTTGGCTGCAGCGCAGCTGGGGAGGGAACACTTAAGGGCCTCTTTGTTCCATTCAGAAGCTGCTTTCTGAGGGCTGAGCTGGCCGGAGCTGGCGGGGGTGGCAGGCGCTCGGGGCCGAGAGCCAAGCTGTGAAGACTCCGTCAGGAAAACTTTCCGCTCAGCTCTCTCTTCTCTCTCTCTGCCACGATCCCGTCATCTCAGAGGAGACGCTTTTAGCACAGAAGTGTCCCAAAGCTTCACTGGCCTTTGGACCCAAAAGATGCCTTGGTAAAGGGCAGGGGAGGCCACAACCTACAGCGAAGCCGAGTCTGGAGGGAGAGCCGGGCTCCTCCTTCCTCGGCCCCTTGTAGACCAGCCGCTCACTTCCCTGCCTTCCCGTCCTGCTCGGACGGCCTGGGACGAGAGGAAGAAAGAGCACAAGGTTCTTTCATATCCACTCTTAATAATCCAGAGAAAGATTCGCTCCAGTCGCCAGCCTGGATGAGTAGGAAACCAGGCAATGAGAGAGGTCAGGTTGGCCGAGGGACCCTGACTCCTCGATGCCACACTGACTAGTACCTGGCCAGGCGATGTTTCCAGGACGTGGCGACTTGGAGAAGCCTCTCCTCAGATTCCTAAATGGTTTGGTTCGTTGTGATCGGAGCAAAAGGTCTGGGTTAGATGAAGAAGCAACTTCAGCACCGGGCATTTTCCTTGAGAGCAGGCCGAGTCGGAGGTGGTAGAATGTCTTGGCGAACCCCTGGGTTTCAAAGCCGATCTGATCAGGGTTTGGATCTGAATTCAGTTTTTATTATCTGGGTGATGATGGACAAGTTAGTTTCTCTCTGGTAGAGCTCTCCTGTTACTATGGTGGAGGTAATAATACTGGCGGGGTGGTTGTGAGACTTACATGAAAGGAGCTTGCAAAACAAACAAAGCACTTAAAGTGATTGCGAGTGTTCAATAAGCGATAAACACTCCCCGACACACACACGCGCACACACTCACTGCCGGGGCATCTCTAGCATGAGGGTGTGACACAAAGAAGACCTCCCTGGGGCTGAAGCCCCAGCCCACCTGGAGAGCAGGTCGCGTCCATCCCGCATCACAGGAAGCCCAAGTCTGGAAATCTGAGCTTCCTTTGTCCCATGTGACTTGTGCTCCGGAGTAGGATCCAGATGAGCCAAGGCCCACTTGTTCCCTGCGTGTTCCCCACGTCTCTACCTGTTGCTGGGCAGCCCGGCCTGAAGCCACCCAGCGCAGGGCAGCAGGCCCCACCCCCGCCCAGCCCAGCCGGAGTGACAGCCCCAGCACTGCGTCTGGTGAAGGAGAGTAAACAGGGTTTGCCAGAGCTTTCTTGGCTTCCAGCCTGCAATGGAGGCCGGAAACAGCAGCGTCTTGTTATCAGCAGTTCACTGCACTTAAGAATTTTCCAGCCGTTTATGTTTTCGGAAGGCAAAAGAGAGGGCTTGGCGCTGGCTGGAAAGAGGGTCCAGGCTGCTGAGGTCCTAAGGGCCTCTGTCTGCTGTCAAATGTTGCTTAATCATCGTCTGAAAGGGGCCAGCTGTGGTGAGAGCCCGGCCTGCAGTCCTGCTCAGCGGGAGGAGGAGTCACTGGTCCGAGTCAGGAATGCGGGGGTGGCAGAGGAAGGAAGGAGCAGGGCCTGGGGCAGGCTGTGCAGAGAGTCAAGCTGGGGAGCAGGGCTGGGAGGGTGTTATGTAATAACACCACGGGGAACAGTCTCCTCTCTGGGGTCTCGGGGCCAGTGCAGTTCCTGGGAGTCAGAGCTCCAAGTGGACCCCTTAGCACCGCACGCGTCCCAGCGGTCTGAGGTATCCACACCTTGCTTATTTCTAGTGCCTCGAACAGGGCCTGGCACATGGTGGCTTCTTGGCAAAGGTTTGTTTATGAGCGGAGGGAGCATTGTTTCTCTTTTTCAGTGCAGTGGGTGATAAAAACCCAGCTTGAATTCAGGGCCACCCACAGCATCAAAGGACTTTTCCTCCTGAGGGAAAGCGGCTAGCAGGGTCTGGGCCTGGGGACAGTAAGGGCTGTCTCCCTTGTTGGCTGGGCCTGGGGGCTCCCCAAAAGTTCTTCTGACCGTGTTGGCCTGGATTCTACTTGTGCCCCTTCCCCGAAGGTCTGGACGGGCCTGAGGAGGACAGGACAATGTACTAGGCACAGTTAGGGGAGAACCGCCCCCACCCTGGCATGGCCTTTGACCTGGGCGCAGGGAGTGGGCTGGCCTGCAGTGCACTCCCATGGTCTCAGTGGGGGCGGCCAGTTCCCATTAGCAGCCAGTGGGTCAGAGGCTGGTAGGAGAGCTCAGGGGCTGGGAACCTGCCCCGAGGCTGTGTGTCCACCTCTGAGCTGTAACCAGCTCCCTCCTCGGGCAGGTCAGGGTTGAGCAGCCGGCCCTGTGGAAAAGAAGAGCGGCTCCTTCCTTACCCCATGGTGGAGGCTGGCAGGACAGGGCTCGGAGGGTTGGCCCTGGGCCGCTTCCCAGGATCCCCCAGCACAGGGGAAGCTCACAGGAGCCCCGCACGCCTCTGACACGGCGTCTCCAGGCCGAGGCTTGCTGTGGGTTTCCGCCCTCCCACCCCACGTGCTCAGCCTACCGGAGAGGAGCCACGGGCTGGCGGAGAACAACCAGGTCTGGAAGTCCGGCTGGTTCTGGCCTGGCCCTGCTTGCGGCCAATTATGTGTGCTTGAGCTTTCCTGTGGGCCTCGGTTTTCCTCTTAGAAGCAGAGAGGATCACTCTCCACTTTCAAGTGGGGTGAGGGGGCTCTGACCTCTCCCCTGGGGCAGCCTCTTCTCCGTATTTCCAAACAGCATCACGAGGCCCCACCAGGACACGGGACATCTGGAAGGAGATGTTCCCAACAAATGCGATAACGAATCCAATCTTTTTTTGACTTACCATGATTTGGTAGAAATTTATTCAGGCCTTCCTTCAAAATTGCCCTTGATTGAGTCTTTGGTGGGCCTTACGAGTGAGTTGAGGGTCCCCAACTACATCACTTGGGTGGAGGGGCAGAGGGCCGGCGTGGGAGGACTGGGCCTCTGGGGAACAGGAGGCCGAGGCAGAGCAGAAGGCAGCAGGGAGCTCTTCAGCAGGGAGCCACATGGAAGCTTCAACTTGTAGGCCCTGATGTCTCCTCTGGGCTCAGTTCCTGGGTCTCCTGCTGGAGAAACCAGTCAAAAGAGACCTCTGTTCCTCCAGCCCCTCTTATCTCCGCTTTCCGTCTTCCCTCTGGTCTTGGAATTCCCAGTTCATTTCAGGTCGTACAAGGAAACAATTCCAGGCCTATTCCTGACTTCCCACCCTAGAAGGGAATGTTGGAGCCCTTGGCCTGTTGTTCCCTCTCCCTTCTTCCCAGGAGCCAAGCCCCGTGGGACGTGGTGGGAAGTTCCATATTTGGGCAGCCCAGAGTGCTGGAATGAGATGGAGATCTCCAGGGCAGGACAAGAGGGTCCTTATTTAGTCCGAAGTCTCCAACCTGGGGCTCAGGGTGAGAGGGAAGCTGGCAGAGGCCTGCACCCTTTAAAGGCAAGAGGACGGCAGTTGCAAGGAGCTGAGCTGAGAGCCGTCTGTGTGGGAGATTTGAGGCATGGCTTCTCCAGTGGCTTCCCTGGGTTTCTCTCTTCCGAAGGACATGTTCGAGATGCAGTCTAATGGGGCGCGTTGAACTCCAATATCATAGAATAGCACAGAACCAAATTCGGGCTACCGGATGAGACCTAAAGAAACAGGTGAAGTTGAGAGGAGTGTTTGGGAGTTAGAAGGAGTGATCTCTTGAGGCCTGGGCCTGTCCCTCCCCTCCCTTATCTCCCAGTGATACTAACTTTATATAGCACTAATTGGAGTAGCCAACATTTATTGTGGACCTATTGTGTGCAGGGTACTGCGCTAAGTAGTTCACCTGTAAGATCTTATTTGATTCTTACAACCGCCTTCTGGGGCAGACATTATTATCTGCATTTGCAAATGAGGACAGAGGCTGGAAAGGCAAAATAATTTGCCCGAGATCACACGGCTAGAAAGGGAGAGAGCTGGGATTTGATTCTGGGCAGTCTAACTCTCCGTGATCCCAGGCTCTCAACTGTTTTTCTCCGGATAGCTGGGCACAGCTGCCCTCTGCGATTAACCCGAAGGTGTATGAGGCCCACAGACCTTCTAGCTCATCCCATTCCAGTCCCTCTTACTCCAGGAGTCAGGAAGTTCCTCCCAATGTCTACCCTATTTCTTCCTGTGCAAAATGATTTCTGAGATTAGAAACTTCAGATCCATTTGTGATCAGCATGACCTGCATCTCATGTCGAAGCCCATCATGTGTGATGTCTAATAAATGTTAAACTTTTCTTTTGGGCGTATCCCTTTACCTGCATCTCTCCCCCTCGCCTCCTCAGCATACACAGATCGTCTCTTCCGGATTCCAGTGTCGGAGGCAGGAAAACCCTGTCCTTCTTCCTTCCTCTCTTGATTCTCCTGTTGGGGTACATGGTCTCTGTCAGGGGCAAAGAACCTCAACAGGTGTCCCGTGGCTTAGGGTTAGCCTAGGCTGTTGCTTCTGAACTTGGGGTGCACTGCAGTCCGAGGAGGCACAGGGCTGCAGAGGACTGAGGGAGACACACGCGGATTCCTGGAAGAGGTTGCTTGGCCAGCATTCCGGAGTCCGACATGCAGCTGCCATCCCTCTGTCCTCCAGCCCATCGGCCACCTCACCTGCCTCCATTTCTGGACTGTTTCTGAAAGGTCGGGGACTCTGTATGCTAAGTGCCCAAAGAGCTGCCGCTGCAGGGGGCTTGCAGTGCGCCAGCAGCCCACCCCAGCTTCAACGCACCGTACCTGCTTCCCTCTGCAGTGGTCTGCAAGAAGAACCTGGACAGCACCACTGTGGCCGTGCACGGTGAGGAGATCTACTGCAAGTCCTGCTACGGCAAGAAGTATGGGCCAAAAGGCTACGGCTACGGGCAGGGTGCAGGCACGCTGAGCACCGACAAGGGGGAGTCGCTGGGCATCAAACACGAGGAGTGAGTAAAGACCCCTCCCGCCCCGTTTCTTGCATTCTCGCCCCCTGCCCCCACATCGGACACGTTTTCAACCACTTTTGGTTAAGCAGTGGAGGGCTCAGAAAGCCATTTGTCTAAAAGGCAGTCACAGAGTACTCCCTATGCGTCAGGCTGCTGGAGGAGCTGGGGTTCAGACGGTACTGAAACAGGCTCCTCTCTGCACTGAGTGCATCCTGCATTTGCATACAGTTCAGAGCTGGAGGGGGGCGGCCTAAGAATTACTTAGTTCAATTTCCTTTTTTTACAGAGGAGAAAATCCAGCGCAGGCTCAGTGGCCTGCCCGGGTCCCACAGCCAGGGTGTGTCTGAGCCGGACCAGGGAGCACTGTGGCCACACCAGCCTGGCTCTCAGCCCTGCTCACACCTGCTATGGGGAAGTCATTTCCCTTGGAAATGACACAGGGTGTCACTGAGTCCCCTGATTCCCACCCCATGGCACCCCCCGGCCACTGACCTGCGGTAAATAGTGGCTATTGGCGATCAGCCTGGCCAGCTCCTCGGCCCTAGGGGATGGACAGAAATGACGGCTGAGTTACCAAGTTTCAGCCAAGGTCATTGCCCCAGTGGGAATGATTTGTCAACAGATTTCTCCTGGAAGGAATCTGTAATAGACCAGCTACAGGAATGAGGGGCAGAGGAGGGCGATTCTTAGCAAATGAGGTGTCGAATGATCCCAGCGTTTTAATGGGGTGACTGAGGGAAGTATGATGTTTCAATGGAGATAACTTTGTGCTGAGCCTTGGTTTGTCCAGCTGTAAAATGGGAGATGACCCTAGAGGCCCTGGCGGCCCTAACCTTTGTAACTGGGTAGAGAGAGCTGCTCCTTGCCCTGGCATGAGAGGAAGGTAGGCTCATGCCCTCGCAGCGCCAGCCCCAGCCGTATTTCTCAGTCTAAGTCATCTCACCTTCTCCGTGCAGGGCCCCTGGCCACAGGCCCACCACCAACCCCAATGCCTCCAAGTTTGCCCAGAAGATTGGCGGCTCCGAGCGCTGCCCCCGATGCACCCAGGCAGTCTACGCTGCGGAGAAGGTGATCGGTGCTGGGAAGGTAAGGCAGCTGCCGGGCGTTATGGGGAGAGGGGAGGGAGACATCTTCCTGAAATGTGGATTCCAGAACCTTGCAAGTTTGACCCTAGCTCTGCTTAGGGCAGCCTGAGCGCTGGGCTTTAACCCCTTCCCTTGTAGAGAAGGAGTAACCCATTGTCCCTGTGGGTTGTTTGCACCCGTGCCTTACTGTCTCCAAGGAGCTCATGTCACCCACGAACAGCCACATCCCCAGCATCGACAGATTGCCCGTGGCCGGTTCATAGGGAGTGGCAAGGATCAACCTCTGTCTCTAGTGTTGGGGACCGCAGAGTCTAAGGGTGCGTGGGTGGGTTCCAAAGGATCCACAAATCCCCTGAAATTATACGCAGGGTTCTGTGGGATCACATCTCTTTCTGGAAAGATGATCCATAGCTTTCATCAGATTTTCTAAAGGATTTGTGATCCCCAAAATGTTAACAACTACCCAAAAATATACTTTCTGTTTCATGGGATATAGACTCCCAACAGAGCTGGATTAAATGAGTTGCCCAGATCTGCTAGCTAGGAAGGGGCTAGGCCAGGATCAAGCCCAGGTTTGTCGACTCGGAAGCCCTTGTTCTCTCTGCTTACTGCTACTGTTAGCTCTACTTTGGGCCATTCAACCCTTTGAACCCATCTCCACGGCTGGAGAATGGGCAGGAATTGTTCATCCCAGCACGGTAATGAAGAGCTTGGACCCTACACGAACGCTGGTCTGAATCTTAGTTTTGCTGTTTACTAGTTGTTTGACCTCGGGCAAATTTAGCCTGAGCCCCAGTTCTGCATCCAGTGGGCCTGGATGATGGAGCAAATGATGGTCCCTGAGAAACAAGGTGGTCTGAAGATTAAACGAGACAATGCCTATGTGGCGCACAGTGTAGTGCCTGGTACGGGCCAGTACGGGCCAGCTATTGTTATTGTTGTTGTTGTTTGCTTTGGGGGGTTGCTGTGAGGTCAGAATGAAGATTGCTGTTGATTAAAGGATGAAAACAAGGGACATTGATATTATTATTAAGTTGGGTTCTTTTTTCTCTGTCTCACCATGAGAACAGAAAATTATAAAAAATACTTAAGAATCACTATTTCTGCCGGGCACGGTGGCTCACGCCTGTAATCCTAGCTCTCTGGGAGGCCGAGGCGGGCGGATTGTTTGAGCTCAGGAGTTCGAAACCAGCCTGAGCAAGAGTGAGACCCCTGTCTCTACTAAAAATAGAAAGAAATTAATTGAACAACTAAAAATATACAGAAAAAATTAGCCGGGCATGGTGGCGCATGCCTGTGGTCCCAGCTACTCGAGAGGCTGAGGCAGAAAGATCGCTCGAGCCCAGGAATGTGAGGTTGCTGTGAGCTAGGCTGACACCACGGCACTCACTCTAGCCAGGGCAACAGAGTAAGACTCTGTCTCAAAAAAAAAAAAAAAAGTTACAATGGAACCACCATGCAGGGTCCCTGATACTATCTACCCCGTGAGAAGGGGCTCTGCAAGGAAATGATATTTCAACTGAGAAACGAAGAGGAGTGAGAATTGTTAAAGCCAAGAGGGGTCTCGAGGTCCCCCCAGGGAGAGAAAGAGCACATGCAAAACTCACTAGAGTGGGCACAAAGTATGGCCCATAGGAGACGCTGGAAGAAATCCAAGAGAGGGCAAGGATGACGTGTCCTGGGCCACGTCATTGCAGTTTGGATTTACCCTAAAGTGGCAGGAAGCAATAACACCCAACAGCGCAGGGAGCGGAGAA
>CAUYSK010051326.1:0-12942 GCA_963575035.1 Avahi laniger | reverse complement strand
ACAAAGATTCCTTTCTTTAACCAATCGCAAATCAAAGAATCTTTGAACCCACTTATAACCTGTAATGCCCCTGCCTGGAGATGTCCTGCCTTTTGGGGCCAAACCAATGTACACCTTCCAAGTACAGATTTGTGACTTTATGTGTCATTCCTGTCTCTCTGAAATGTATAAAACCAAATTGTACTCCTATCACGGGAGACCATTTGCTCAGGGCTTCTTGGGCATGGTTCTCCAGACTATAGTCACACATATTCAGCTCAGAATAAACCTCTTGAAATTATTTTACAGAGTTTGGGTTCTTTTCTGTTGACACCCCTGTGAAGGCCCCACTGGCCGTTCACAAGGACATTCCACGCTATCCTCCCACAAACAGGACATAGATTGTCACTCCGGATCTGCAGGCTGCGTCCGGCTCCTAAACCACAGTCTGTCCGTCCGACGCTCGCAACGAACTGCAGGTTTGTCTTCCAGCCCGGAGCCCCCAGCCAGGGCGTCTGTGCCGTGGGCGCTTCCCCGTTCCCTTTCTCCGCTCTAATGTTCGCCTTATCTGCGCACGATGCGGGTTTTCCTGGGCCTCACGGAAGGTGACCATCTTGTCTCACTGCCCCTCGCGGCTTTTTTTTCTTTCGTTGCCTTCAAATGTTGAAGCTTCCAAACTCCCCTCAGGCCTGTCTGCGCTTCGTGTTTGAAGCCAGGCACATCTGCAGCTTTGGCTAATAAACCTCTGTGGACTGAGATCTTTGCCTCCCCCACTTATTTTGGGTTGACCAGGCAACTGTATGCCGGGGGGTCCCCTGGACTGGGCGGAAGGTCTTTAATAAGGAGCCTGACTTGCCTCTGGCTGGACACATGCCTGGCTCTGCCACACAGGCTGTGTGGCCTTGGGCCAGTTACGTAACCTCTCTGTGCCTGTTTCCCCATGTGTGAGAGGGAGCTAACAGCACTACCTACGTGGTAGGACTGTTGTGTGGACTGAACAGTGTGTGCATCATGCTCAGAACATGCCATGTGCCTGTAAGGTACTGTCACTGCAGCCGAACGTCACTCCACCACGGCGACGGGACCATGGAGATACGTAAGGCTCCTCACGGGCTCGACACCTCACGGGCTCGACACCCTCAGACACGACCCTGGAAGCAGAGAGGGAGGCCCGGGAGCCTCCCTGAGGGGACAGGACACTGCCTGGGTGATCAAAGCGTCAACGGGGTGGGCGGCAGCCCAACGTGACCTCCACGCCTCGCCCGATTGTCCCGGCTTCTGTCTCCTTCACGCCTAATTAGATTTTGTTGTAAAGAGATAAAAGGCTGTTACTCTATCCTCTATCCGGAGGCATCTTTTCCTACAGGGCTGAGTTCAGGAGAGGGGAGATCCTGGGGGGTGGAAGGAGGGTGGGCGTTAATAGACTTTGGAATAAAACGCTGACAGACTCAAATTGATTCTGCAGTCTGAGAAAATTGAGTGCAGGGGGAATTAGATTTATGCACTGTTAAATGTGACTGCCTCTCAGTGTCTACACCGAAAGCTGTTAAAATGGTAATCTTTAGAGATGTATGGAAATTACATGTGAATAGACCAATGAGCCATCCCGGGGAGCAGGCTTCGTCCACAGGAGGTGCACACAAGACGACGTGGTTATTAATAACATATTGTAAACACAGTGCATCATGGACGTGTGTGGCACACAAAGCACATGTGTGGCCGGCTCTGAGACAGCTCTGGGCCTGGCAGCCCCAGTGGCCAGCTGGTGGGGGTCTGGCCTCTGCCAGCCTGGGGCGCTGGACCGTCTCCTCACTCACCAGCCCGGGGCCGGGCACCGCTCAGGAGAGAGCCTCAAACCAGTGCCTGCCTCGGGACCGGAGCCCTGGGGAACCTTCCCCCTCTTCCACAGCAGGGCCAGAGCTGTGCCCGCCGCCTCCCCAACACCTCCACAGACCTCACCCTGTCCTGCTGCTTTCAGCTCTGAGCCCCACATCCCCTGATTGCAGAGACAGACCCATGTTCATGTTTGGGGAAGTGTGTCAGTCAGGCTGGCTGGGCCGTGCTGCGTAACAAACAGCCCCCATGCCATAGCAACCGAACACATCACAGGTGCACTCCAGCCATGCTCCTGTGCGGTGTGGTCAGCAGGGGCTTTGCTCTTCCTAATTGCAGGGGGACCAGGGACACAGGCTAATTCATGCTTTCACAGTCACCGAGCAGGGAATAGGAAACACCACTGGGTTTCCAAGGCTCAAATTTCACGGGCCGAAGCAGATCACGTGGCCAGGCCCACCCTCAAGAGAGCAGGAAAATGTCGTCCTACATGTGTCTGGAGACAGAGCCCAGAGCTCCGTGGACAGCTCTGACAGCTTCCGTGTCTGCCTTTGCACTGAATATCCTCTTCACTCCCGCTCTGGTCTCCCTGGTGAAACGACCCCAAACCACACCGAACCCACCCGGGACCTCTGGGAGACCCACGGGGCACCTCTGCGTCTGCAGCCTCGGTGACTGCGGAGATGAAGCCCTTTCTCCGAGAGCTCAGTGCACGACGGCCGCGTGGAGCAGACGAGACGGCCACGGCCGACCGGGACAGGTGGGATGGGAGACAGGAGCGTCGCTGGTGCAGAGGATCTGAGATCTTCCCGGGAAGACATTCGCCCTGGCGACGGCGCACGTTCCTTCATTAAGTCCCAGATTCCTGTCTGTTTCCTCCGAGGGGTTTCTGGTTTCCCGTGGTCCCCTCGGCCACCGTGGGCTGGGCAGTCACTCACCCGCGTCCTGGGCCCAGGTGGTGGTATCAGCCCCTGCAGCCTGAGCTGCCCCCACGGCTGTCTCAGGACCACAGCGGGCCTGTCTGGGGGCAGCTCTCACGCGGTCACTGGCTGCTTCACGCAGGAGCCAGAGTGTGGGAGGGGATGAGCCAAGCGGAAGCCAGGAACTTTGTATAACCCGATTCGGAAGTGACAGCCCATTGTTTTTGTCATTTTCTACTTGTCAGAGGTGAGCCACGGCCGCACCCACACTCATGGAAGGGCAGAACACGAGGGCCTGCGCACCAGCAGGGGGTCCTGGAGCTGCCCAAGGCCACCCATCACAGAGAGCAGGAGCAGAAGCTGGAGACCTGCTGCTGGCTACTGCACCAATCCCAGCCTGAGGTGGCAGCAGCTTGGACCAGGGTGGCAGAGGTGGAAGCAGTGAGCCAATTCTGGATTCTTCTGGAAGCTGCAGACAACAGGCTCTGCCTTGGGCTGTGAGAAGAAGAGATGCACCTTGGTTCTTAGCCTGAAGATAGGGTATTTATGACCTGAGATGGGGCCAGCCCAGCCCCACTCTGGACAGGAAACTCCAAGGCCCGGAGCCCCCAGAGAGCAGCCTGTGTGGCAGACAGTTCTCGCTGGAGACACCACCACGCCCAGCTCCCCCGCCCGACCCTGAGTACAAGCAGCTGCCGCTCCCAGCCCTCACTAGACAAGTTAATCACTCGTGGAGGAGGGGCCACCAAGGCTGGGAGCCCTGCCCAAACCCCTACACTGCCAGTCCTCCCGCTAATCCACTTTAAGACCCTTGGTGGCGTGGAGGGCCTGTAATCAGCTTTTAAGGTCAGAGACAATATCCCCACTCAGCCCGTTGCGAGGCAACCGTGCGGGGGCTGGGCACAGGCTGAGATGGGACGTGGCCTGTTTATCCATCCACATGTATTTATCCCGCCTGTCGGCCCAGGAGGGATTTAGAAGCTATGTCCCGCGAGCACGGCGCACAGAAGGGCTCACGTGGGAAAATGCGAACACACAATCTGTCCGCTCCAGCTTACCGGCGTACATTTCTGTTCAGTGTAGTCCCTGGTCTGATTGTCTCTGACAAGGTCCGGAAGTGGCAGGCCCAGGAGATTCCCAGTACCCCCCCAGCAGAGCACCCGCTCCGCAGAAACTGCCCAAGACGTGGTCTCTGTTCTCCCAGACGTCCTCGGACAGGAAACGTTGCCGGAACCTGAGAACCATAAATGTGGCCATGCGCTCCTCCCGTGAGAACCCAGAGCTGCTGCAGCTCTCAGGATAAAACACCAGGGCCTTCCTGGGACCCGCAGGGCCACCTGGGGCCACCCATCCCTCTAGCCTCCCTGACCACACGGCCTCTGTCTCCCTGAACCCTCTGGCTCACTTCTGCCCCGGGGCCTTTGCACTTGTGCGCCCTCCTGCCTCCCCACTTCCCACGGACGGGTCCTGCACACCAGGTCTCAGCTCAGACCTCACCTCCTCCCCTTCCTGGAGCAGCCACCGTGGCCCCCTCTCTGCCCCTTCTCAGGGCACTTGTCACTTCCTGAAGCCTCCTCTCCATAGCTGGTCTCCGTCCCAGCACGGAAGGTCCAGAGGCCCCAGGCCAGCATAGGGGGGTCAGGGAGGCTGGGGATGGGCCTGGTGAGATGCCCACCGGGGCAGGCTCAGGGCCAGGGCCCCCCTTGGGCAGCCAGCGTCCTCTCAGACTGGGCCTGGGGGGCTTCCAGCAGGCACCCAGCAGCTCCCAGTGCCCGGCGGTGACCACCAGGTGGCAGTGTGGGCACGTCCCAGCGCAGGCAAGGATGGGCAGGGTGCTGCCGCATCCCGCGCAGGAGGAGGCGCTGCCTCCCCACTAGAACTGGACAGCAGGAGCTGAGGGTAAGACACATGGAGGGACTTGGGTTCCTGGGGCCTGGAGCTCAATACACCTGGGCATGCCTCCCTGTCACACCTGCACACACCTGAGCAGGCCCACTCACCTAAGTGCACCTGACATACCTGTACTCCTTGAGCACACCTTTATACACCTGAGTACAGCCGTACTCACCTGAGTGCTCCTGTGCATGCTTGTACTCACCTGAACACACCTGAGCATACGTGTACTTACCTGAGCACACCTGTGCATGCCTGTACTCACCTGAGCACACCTATAGTCACCTGTGTTCACCTGCACACACCTGCAACGCTCATTTGCAGCCTCACCAGCCACACTGACGTAGGCTCCACCATATTGTCCTCATGTGACCTTGAGCGAGCTGTGGTGAGGGAGAGATGAGACCGCACATGCAAGACACTTCGTGCGGGCACCACGGCCACTCCCATCCGCTGGAGCTGGCGCCCGGCCCAGGCGTGCAGCCCACAGACAGCCACATAGGGCCACGCCTGCAGTTCTCCAGGCTTGGCCACGTAAGATGGCAGGGAGGTGGGCTTAGAAAGGGGTTTGAGCCCAGGTGCCCCTGGCCTGAGGCGCTGGGGAGGGGTAGGGACTGTGGCAGGCCAGAGCACGCCCCAGCTGGGGGAGGCAGCCGCCCCCACGCAGCTGCAGCTGGCTGTCCCTCCGTAGGGACGTGGGCCCAGCCTTGCAACATCTAGGTTTCTCAAGGAAAGCTGGCAGTGTAGATTTAGGGGTGAAGGTTCCATTTTTAGAAGCATCCTGCTGGCCAACTGAACACATCTGGGTGTTGGATGTGGCCTGAGACGCTGGAGTTGGCGTGTGCTTCAGCATCAAGGTGGGACTTGCGGTGCTTGACACGTGGATTGATCTGTGTTGAAGAGCCAGGGCCCTGCGTCCAGGGAGCCCGGGTGTGGGATGCGTGTCTATTAACCAGAAGAGTGTATCAAAATGGCCAAGACAATATTTTCAGTCCCACACGCTCTTCCAGAACGTCCACACTCAGCAGGCAGGTGGAGATAGTCCCTGCCCACACGCAGGGCCATTCCTTACAGAAGAGGAACTGACTGTGCGTGTGGGGCCACCAGCCCAGAAGATGAGTCTGCGGTCACAGAGAATCCGTACCGAGGAGCAGGTCACATGGCCCCGCAGCATTTCAGAATCCTGCTGACCCCGCCCCATCCTTCCTGCTCTCCTCTGCTTGGACAGGGTCCACTGCCACCGTCCTGTGTCTGCCCATCCGTGTGTCAGGTGGGGCAAGAGGAACTGCAGATGGGGTGGGTGTGAGAAGCATGCTGGGAACATGCTCCTCCCTGGCCCTCGTCCTGATGACAAGGTCGAGGGTCCCAGCCTGAGCCTGAGGACCCAGTGGGCTGCGACGTCGAGTGTCCCAGCGGGATGAGTGCAGTGTACAGGGAGAGG
Organism: Avahi laniger; assembly: GCA_963575035.1. Classification (NCBI taxonomy): domain Eukaryota; kingdom Metazoa; phylum Chordata; class Mammalia; order Primates; family Indriidae; genus Avahi; species Avahi laniger. Next base: position 6,876 of record CAUYSK010051326.1, on the reverse strand, counting down.
GGCCTCGCCAGGGCAGGGGTGGCCTTTGGAAAGCACAGCCTGGGGAACACCCTGCTGTTCCAAAGAGCTTCAGGCCTGTCCCAGCCAGCCCGGAAGACGACCGTGGGTCCTGGAACCTCCTGCCCAAGAGCGTCCTTGTCCTCCTGGCCTTGGGCCACCCCAAGGGAGATTGCTGGGGGCCTTGGCCTCTGCAGGGCTGGAGACCGAGGCCAGCCGTGTCCACACGACCACACCCAACAGAAACCCTGCACACCGAGCCCCAGGTGGGCTTCCCTGGTTGGCAACACCTGGCCTGTGTCAGCACACATGGGTCCTGGGGAGGTCGAGTCCGTGTGACCCCTGGGAGGGCACGTCTGGAAGCTGGCACCTGGTCCCTCTGGGCCTGCCCGTGTGCCTCTTCCCCTGCTGGTTTCCATCTGGGACCTTTTGCTGTAATAACCGGTGAGGCCCCTTCCCAGGGACAGGCAGCCACTTCCTGCCCCAGCACCAGCCTCCAGCCCTCACTCTAGGCTCTGGCAATGTTGTTCCCTCCCTAGTCCTGGGGGCTGGGACTGGGCTTCCCGGAGGCACTGTTGCCCTCTGAACCCCAGCACCTGCGTAACCTGTTCCCGCATCAGAAACAAACACCTCGAGGGGTTTCCATTTCCCGACTGACACAGACTCCAGAGGGCGTCCCTCAGGGAGTGTCCCGTGGTCGCTGTGTGTGCAAGAGCACGGGGAGGGCCAGCCCCGGTTCCCCCAGCACCCCCCCAGCACCTGCCCAGCCCAGACCTCCCCTCCCCCAAGCGGGTCAGAAACAGCCGCCTCATCTGGGGACGATGCCGTCCTCAAGGCTGAGCTGTCCTAAGCTGCCAGCAGCTCAGTGGAGGAAAATTGATTTCCTTCGTGATGAAGTGCTAACCCGCTGGGGGTGCTCAGAGCCGCCAGGCAGGCAGGCGGGAGGCCCCAGTCTGCCCCATAATCCTTCCCCGAGCCCCGCCCCTGCCCCCTGCCTGTGCTGCTGGGGAAGGGGGGTAGGGGGGGACGGGGAGACCCCACCGCCTGGTGATCAGCTGGTGACCTGCTTCCTGCCAAGCTCTGGGGCAGATCCAGGAGCCAGAATTAAAATGCAGCCGCTTCTGCTCCACTTGGGGAGTGAGGAGAAACCTCCGGGGTGAGGTTTGGGAAGCGCCTCCAGCCCCACGGCTGCCCCGAGCAAGTGGGGCCCACCTGGACAGGAGGCTCCTCCCAGGGCCCCCGGCCACTGCGGGGGCTTCAGGCTGTTGGTCCTGGGGTGGATCCGACCGGTTCCTTCCTGCCTCCTCCTTGCACCACCCAGAGGCCCAGAGCAGCCCCCGCAGGAGGCCCCCGGGCAGAGCAATCAGGCTGAGCTCAGCACTGGCCTGGCTGGGAAATCCTCCCACCGCACAGCTGGGGGGTCCCCAGAAGGCCAGACAAGGAGAACCAGGCCCCAGCGGAGCCCTTTGCCCTGCGAGAGCCCAGCGGAGAGGAGTGAACCACCCCCTGCATGGTGGGGGGCAGCCCCCTCTGGAGCCCCCAGGGCCCCACCGCCCCCGGGACCCCGCCGTCCTGTCCCTGGTGTGTCCGAACACGAAAGTTCCCCGTGGGCGCCCTATGTGTCCTCCGGGCTCGTCGACGTCCTTCCTGTGGCTCAGGGAACACAGACTGAGGCTCCTGGGCGGGAGACAGACTGGCAGAGCCTCTGGGCACTCCCTGTCGCTGTCCCTGTCCCTGGAGGGACGGGAGCTTAGCGTCTTCTCATCCAGACGTGCACGTCCCGCAGGCTGACTCGCGGCCCCTCACCCTCTGATGTCCAGCTGGACTCGCCAACAGGGAGCAGTGGCTGGAGGGGAGAGGGCAGGGGGTTCACTGCCCTGAACAGAGGTCAGAGGTCAGCTGCGGGTGCAGCCCCCATGTGGCCCCCTCAGTCCCAGGTGCCAGGACCTGCCCTGCCCCAGGCCAGGGGTGGAGTCAGTGACTTGGAACCTCCTCCCGGTTGTGTCTCTTGTCCAGAGTGTGAGGCTTCCCGGTCAGGCGTCGTCTGTTCCCTGCGTAGCCCACACGTCCCCAGCGCTTTCCAGCAACGGGGAGCCTGGACCACGTCAGCACCACACCAGGGCCCTGCAGGGAGAGGGCGGGGCCTCCCCAAGCCCCGGGCCCTGTCCTCCGAGGCTCCCGGCCACCAGGACATCCTCTCCAGGCACCTGGACATGAGACTGACACCAGCTCCACAGCAGGGGCCTGCGCCACCACAGCGCCGCAGCGCCCAGCACGCTGGCGCACAGCCTCAGCCATGTGTGTTGCATGGATGAGAACGAGACCTTGTGACATGGCGCTTGGGCCCTGTGGCGTCCTGAAGTCTCCACCCCGTGTGGTCCCTGCACGTGGCCCCCACACCCCTCCCCGGCCGGGCGGCACCGGGACTGGGCAGCCAGACACACAGTGTGGTGCAGCACTGCGTCCCCCTCACCCGCAGCGACCCCGGAGCTCCCAGTGCCGGCTCCCCACCACCCCGCAGAGCCCACCAGCTGCGGCACCCTCTGTCCCTCCATGGCTGGCACCCGACTCCCACGACCAAAGGCGAGAGTTTGTCTCAGAGGCCCCCACACCCCTCCAGACAGGAGTCGGGGGGTGCCGAGCTCCAGAACGTCTCCTGTTGCTCCCCATCCTTCAGCCGGTCAGTGACCGCGGCAAACATGCTCCCTGGCAATTCGGTCTGCTCGAGTCGACTCGTCCTTTACCCACTTATGTGAGCAACACTGATGGGTGTTTTAAAACACAGTATGTAAAAGCAGAAATAGCCTAATTGACTTAAAAAATAAAAGCCAATGGCTCAAGTTCACTATTTTAAAGCAGGTGTCTGAGTCCTGAGGCCGGGGGGGCCAGAGCCTGGCCTCTTGTGCTCCTCCTGGATGCCCACCTTCCCGGAGGCTGGTCGTCCGCGGCCAGAGGGAGGTCCGACTCCCCGACTCACATTTCAGTAACCACGGAGGACCGAAGCTCGGCCGGCATGGCTTGGGCAGGTCCCAGCGGCTCCCGTGACTTTGGGAGGCCTGAGTGGGCAGGTGTGGCCGGGAGTGTGCACCCCTCTTCGCGGGGGCCTGGGGCCTCCCTGCCTCCATCTCCACCCACCACGTCTGCCTCCGATCCGATCGCGATGACCAGGACCCCACTGGCGTTTTCTTATTATTTTTAGCACTTAAAACTGCCCAGTGGCATTTACGTATGCTCTTAGTAAGGACTGTGTCCTCACGTCCTCAGCACCCAGGTCCAAGAGGTGCAGGTGTCTGTGCAGAGCGTCCCCACGATGCGGTGGCATCTCGGGTGTCCACCGACAAACAAGCCCACGGCGCACGTTGCCCGGCGTTTCCATCCAACGAGGTATCCTGGAGACAGCCTCTTTCCTCTAATCACTCGAAGCCGTCCTGGGAAAAGAGCCATGACGGACTTAACCATTTCCACACTGTTCTGTTTCTCGTCTCGGTCCCGTGAGAAAACGCAGCTGTGATTCCATGGGTTTTTCTGTGCGGCCTTGGCCTCGCCCACACTTCGACTTCCGCCTGACAAGATGCACTTCTGGCTTCTGGCCTCTGGCGTGTGGGCGTTTGTCGCAGGAAACGTGCGCTCGGACTTCTGCTCAAGCCAATTCCTTCGCCGCATCTCGCCGCACCTGTGCGCCTGGGCGCCATGCTCCAGGGGGCTCCAGCCGGCAGGCTAGGCAGGGAGCAGGGCAGAGTCCTCACAGAGCTCCCGCCACGGGGGGCGCAGGGCAAACAGGGCCACCACGTGGGGGGGTGGTGAGCAGAGGCTGCGCCAGAGGAGGGACAGCTGTAGCCCAGTCCAGAGGAAGGACGTCCGTCCTGCAGAAGATTGGCCCGTGCAAAGGCCCTGGGCAGGCCGGGCGGTGGGGCAGGCGGGCTGTGGGGGAGGTGGGCACGTCACGCAGGGCCCGGCCTTGGTCAGTGTCATAACCCTACTGGGTCCCTGGCTGTTCCTCCAGAGGAAGCGGCGCCCTGAGACAGCAGGGGCACCGCAGAGAGTTTTAGACACAGGCGCTGTGCCAGGAGGTGGGAGGAAATTCTCAAACCCATCTCCCCAGGGATTTGGGGGTAGGGTTTTTAAAGACAGTTTGGCGGCAAAGAGCTGGGGAACTGCTTCTGCTAATTGGCTGGGTGGACGCGGAACTGTGGGGGTAGAAATTGTCTTCTTTGCTGCTCTGGCTCTCTCGGGTTGGGGTCACAAGACCAGTCGGGTCAGTTCCTTGGTCTGGGCCCCTGGTCCTGGTAGGTCGGCCCGGCCACGTTCCAGCAGAATGCAGGCCTAGAAGATACCTTGAAACTAGCCTGAGGTTCCACAAGGGTGATGTCATCTGCGGAGCAGGGAGGAAGCTGAGAGCCTTCCAGACCATCAGCTACATGACCCCTGAGCAGCAAGCCATCGCAGGGAGCCGGCTGGGGACAGCAGCTGGTCATGTGCGTGTTTCCTGCCACGGTTCCCACCCTGCCGCCCTTTACTGATTTTACAAAAGGGGTTTCAAGGCAGTGCGCGCTTGTCTCTGAGGGTGAGGGATTCGGCTACCTCTTGTCCACCGACGGACACATTCCGGAATCCGCTCGCAGGGGACGGATGTCTGGGCTGCATCCACGTTCGCGCTGCCGTGACCAGCGGGGCACCCGGGAGTGGACGCGGGGCCTGTCCCACGTGGGGGTCTGGCGTGCGAGTTGGAGAAGCAGCTGAGGACGGCCGGATCAGGCCCGGGGGTTTCAGGGAACCGCGTTCATAAACATTTTGAACACTGCTGGAGAGTGAGAACAGCCCCCGCTGGCCCGGAGTCCAGGTCGGCCCAGGCACCACGCAGGGGCAGCTGCTGCGAGGAGGTGGGGGTCACTCCTGGAAGCCGGGTCCCGGGAGCCCCCCCCGACCTTCCGACCTGCCCCTCCTGCTTGCTCTCACGGGGACCCTGGTGACTGTCCCCTCCTCAGGATCCTGGACTGAACCACATCTGCAAAGGTCCCTGCTGTGGAAGGTGGCATGAGACGGGGCATCCGTGCCCAGCCGGGTCTCCCAGAGCCCCAGCCTCCACTGCCTGGACCCCCACTCGGTGTGGTGAACACTCTCAGTTCACACCACCAGCCTGCTCCACCGGCTTTCTCCCCTCAGCATCTCCACCAGCCTGTTGGCAACTCTCTCATACAGCACCCCGTGGCTGGGCAGGTGCAAGCCACCCCTGCCCACCTGCAGTCTGCAGCAGCCTCACTGCCCCCTGCTTCCACCCCGGCCCCGGCCAACTCATCCGTAGGGCAGCAGAGGGACTTTCTCAGCTGGAGAAATGGGGAGGAAAGGGCTTCCAGGGCCACTCTGGACGGTTGTACAAGCTGCACACTGCAAGACGCTGGGAGGCGCCGTGTCCTGAGGTGAGTGGGGAGGCAGGGGGCTCAGCTGCTTCCTTTCCTCCCCCTTCAGCGCATCTGTGGGAGTCAGGGCTGTCCAGAGAGACAGAGCCGATGGACAGATGATAGATAGATGGAAAGATATTAATGGATAGAAAGATAAAAACGATGGACGAATGGGTGGACGAGAGGGCGTTGATTAGGGGAGTCAGACTGTGGAGGCTGAGAGGCCCACGACAGGCCATCACTGATCTGCACGCTGGCACGCTGGGGCCCAGCTCGGAAGCAGGCGAGAGCAGGTGGAGGCAGCAGTTACTCGAGGGGGCGTGTCTGGGATGGTGGACCCAGACGTCGGATCCCCCATGTTCCGTTCAGGGCAGATTCCAGCTACAATTCCGGGAACGACGGGCGTCCGATTGGAGTCGCCTGGGTCACTGCCCTGACAAATGAGAACACAGCCCCGATTCCTCACCTCCTCTCTGTACATGGTCACACGTGGCGCCCTGCCACTGTGCAGTGCCTGTCCCGCCCTGAGGGAGCTGAGGCCTGACCTCCTGGCGGTGGGATCGGCAGACGCAGTGCAGCACAGCTGTGCTCCCGCGGATTGGCGTGGCCCTCACCCAGCCAGGAAAGAGGACCCTGACAGCGCCTCCCTTTCGGCCAGGCCCCAGAGAACGAGACCCTGAAATCCACCTGAACCTGACCCACAGTCTGACGTGACCCCCTGTCAACCTGCAGCCCTGAGAGCAAGAAAAAATACCGGACTTTGTCCCTGAGCATCCGAGGGCTGCTTGTCACCCGGCACTGTCACAGCAAGAGCTGATGATACTCAGCAGGGGGCAGGGGGCCTCGTGGCTGGCTGCCCCGCCTCACGGCGTCCACACAGGCAGACCAGGCGTCCAAAGCACATCCAGGGACCCCTGGGGGGGTCGAGGGCGATGGGTGCGGTGCCCACCCCAAGACAGGAGCGGGCAGCAGGCCTGGAGGGGGCACTGGGGTGGGCCTGTCAGAGATAAAATGTGTTTTCTAGCTGTCACCCCATAAGCAAGTTCAGACCCCAAAGGACAGACTGCTCAGCGGACTTACAGGGCCTAATTGGGACCTACTGGAGCAAATTTAATTTTGATACAATTTCATGTCAATTAGCTTTGCTGAGAGCCTTACAGAGAGCACTGAGGGGCTCTCTACAGCAAAGCCCAGCGGCTGAGACTGACTACCTGGACGTGTCATCCTGAAAGCCACCGATGCTCCCAAGGCCACTCGGAGCTCTATGGGGGGATGCTCTGCTGAGAGCAGCAGTGGTGGCCAGGTGAGGGCCTTGGCGGGGGAGTGGTCAGGTGAGGGTGGGGGAGGGGAAAGTGGCCAGGTGAGGGCCTTGGGGGGGAGTGGTCAGGTGAGGGTGGAAGAGGGGAAAGTGGCCAGGTGAGGGCCTGGGGGGGCAGTAGCCAGGTGAGGGCGGGGGAGGGGAAAGTGGCCAGGTGAGGGC
>CAUYSK010051325.1:0-21931 GCA_963575035.1 Avahi laniger | reverse complement strand
ATTTATTGTTTTGGGACTTTTTGATAAAGGCCAGTCTCACTGGAGATAAGTGATATCTCATTGTGGTTTTAATTTGCATTTCCCTGATGATTAGAGATGTTGAGCATTTTTTCATACGTTTTTTGGCCATTATTCTGTCTTCTTTTGAAAAGTTTCTGTTCATAGTTTTTTAAGCAACTCCTTTTAATTTTTTCTTGTCATTTCCATCTCTTCTGACAATATCCATCTGATCTTGCATATAGTCTACCTTTTACATTGGAGCCTTTATACACTAATCAGTTATTTTAAATTCCCTTTCTGATAATTCCAACATCTGTATCTTATCTCTTTCTAGTGATTTCTTTTATCTTCAGAATCTCTAATGATTCCTTTTCCCTTGCTTTTTCTTATGTCTCCTGTTGATGATGTTGTTAGAAGCCAAAGATACTACACCGGTTAGTAGATTTTGAGGAACATACGTGTTTACCATGGGGATATATGCTAATCTAGTTAGGAGTTTAGCTGTGTTTGACCTTCAATGTTGTTACCATTACCAGTATTGAGATTTCTTGTTGCTATGGTCATCAGGGTCTTCAAATTCCTCTACCTTGCTTGCTTTGGCCTTATCTTTTGGCTTTGAGGCTTCCTTATGTGATAATCCTCAGTTCTGATTGTCAGTCTTAGAGTATAACACCCACACCTAAACATTCTCTTCCCTCAGCTGCGGCAGGTATCCACCATTGTTCTCTGCCTTAAGAACTTCCACTCTGCAGTTTAAGGTATTTTTCTCCTTAGGAAAAATTGAGTCAATATATCAGATTTAACTTCCCAACATAGCATTGGTAAAGCTAATTACTTTCCTCCTGCACATATAGGGATATGGGATAGGTTTTGCAGCGGCTGCTCGTTCTTTCAGCTAGCACGGTATGAATGCTTTCTCTGAATTCTCTCCTATCTCCCATGTAGGGTCCTAGAGGAATAGTTTGTGAAAGGACAGCAATCTTTTTATGACTGCATCTCCCAGGAGCTGCCCAATCTCACTCTAGTTTATACTCAGCCTGTAGCAATTTCTCATAATTTCTAGCTCAATGTTCCTTTTAGCTCATATAAAGTCTGACAGTCATCTGCCCAGAAAAGCAAATGTCTGCTTATCAGTGTCTATGTCTTTCCAGATTTTAAGATGATTATTGATCCTGTGAACTCGGTCCTCGGAAGAATTTCACAAAAAGTCATTAATTTGCTACCTGTGCAATTTATCTTGTAAAGATGGGGAACTTTATTTCCCCACTTTCGTGCAAGTCTGTATAGAAATCAGAGGTCCTCTTCTCTCCTTGTTTTTATCTTTCTCTGATTCTCTGCAACAATTACAGATAGAGCCCTCAAAGAATAGCCTTCTCTCAAGAAAAGGGTTGATAAACTAAATAATATAATACAAATCAGAATATAGTTAATCATGGAGTAGAGCTTGACTTGGAAGGGACTTGAAGTACTTTTTGGGATAATTAAAATATTCTATATCTCGATTTGGGAGGTGGTTACATAGAATGTCCTTATGTAGCTGTACATTCAAGGTTTGTATGCTGTCTGCAAATTATGCTTCAATAAAAATAATTTTAACGTAATTGCAAAACATTCTATCTTTTTTTTTTTTTTTTTTTTTGAGACAGAGTCTCACTGTGTTGCCTGGGCTAGAGTGCTGTGGCTTCAGCCTAGCTCACAGCAACTTCAAACTCCTGGGCTCAAGCGATTCTTCTGCCTCAGCCTCCCGAGTAGCTGGGACAACAGGCATGTGCCACCATGCCCGGCTAATTTTTTTTTATATATATATTTTTAGCTGTCCAAGTAATTTCTTTCTATTTTCAGTAGAAACGGGGTCTCACTCTTGCTCAGTCTGGTCTCGAACTCCTGAGCTCAAACGATCCAACCACCTCGGCCTCCCAGACTGCTAGGATTACAGGCATGAGCCACCGCGCCTGGCCGAAACGTTCTATTTCTTAAACCTTATATGGCTTTCTGCATCTCTGTTCTCAAATATTGGATCTCTACTATGATAAATTACACAGAAGCAACCTATGAAAGTAAATCTTGGCAGTAGATGGCAACGTTGTGTGGCATCACTTTTTTTTTCTACAACGATTAACCATAGGCCCAGAACTTGAAGAACAAAACATGGGTTGATTTCTGCTCCTGCTATCCACTATGGCAGAGCACAAATTGCTCAAAGGATGCAGCTTCCCTAATCAATTGTCTGAAGATTGGGAAAAGAAGGAGAGTAACATATTAAATCTAGTATTAAGATTATTAGACAACATAGCAAACAAATACACACCACTACCAGTGTGCAGATCTCGTCTATCTGTATTTTAATGTAAAATATTTTTATTTTAATAAATAGTAAGTTCAGTATAAATTGACATTTTTATGATGAAAGGAATTATGGAGCTCTATTTAGAGATTCAAAAGGAGAAAATGCTATGATTTTATCCATGTTAAGTGGAGATGTCTCCCTTTGCCACATTATCACCGCTGTATACTATGGCCAGAATTTGTACAATATTTTTGTGTGTGTTTGAAAATAATGCCTGTGTTCTGGACAGATTTCTGTGGTTTTATGGAAAATATATTTGAATAGGAAATAAATTCACATCATTAAAAATATTCTGTAAATAGAAATACTGCCCTTCCTTGATGATAAATTCTTGTGTATTCTTTCAGTGTTAATGAATGTTTATAGAAGCAGATCTAGAAATAAATTTTTATCCTCACTCATTTTTTATATAAAAAGTAGGAAACTAGATACTTTGTTTCCCTCATAGGTTTTTGATTAACAATATGTCTTAGAGAAAATTCAGTATCTTCCATAATGTTTTCTCATTCTTTTTCTTTTGCAGCACATATTATTACATTTGTTGATATACCATGATTTATTTAACCACTTCCCCATTGCTGGTAATTTGGGTTGCTGACAATATGTTGTTATTTCAAACAGGCTAAAATGAATAAAATAGTACATATGTCATTTCACATGTGAAAGAACTTCCATAAAATAAATCCTAGACATAAAATAGCTGAAAGAAACCATATATACATGTATAATTTTGATATATACTGTTAATTTCCTATCCAGGATATTTGTGCCAATGTACACTCTCAACAGTAATATATCAAACTTACAATTTTCTTAGTCTCACAAAGAGTCTTATCAACATTGGATTTTATCAAGTGGATGGATGGGATATTATATGTAAGAGTAATTTATTTTTTATTGATATGGAATTTACAGATCGTAAAGTACATAAATCTTAAACATACAGCATGTTGAATTTTCCCATATAAATGCATGAATTCTCACATATTTACCATGTTAACATCACCACTGTCAAGACATAAGGCATTTCCTGCACCTTATAATGACAATGCTCCCTCATACTCCCCCAGGCAGTACATTTCTAAGGATAACCACTAATATGACTTCTACCATCAACATATAGTTTTCCCCATTATGTATTTAACATACATGGAATATAATGCCATTAGTCTTCTGGGATGTCTGGCTTTTTCCTTCAATATTATGTCTATGATATTCATCCATGACATTACATATACAAGTATTTTATTCATGTTCATTGATGTGGTGGCATCCATTGTATGAATAAATCTTAATTTATCTATTTTATGAACAAATAATATTTGAATTGATTCCTATTTTTTGCTATCAAAAACATCATCTAGACACTGCTTCACATGAAAGGCACATTATTTAATGTTGCAATTTTTATAATCATTTCATTGAAAGCATTTTCTCACTTTCATTTTGATTTCCCCTTTGATCCATGGGCTATATAGATTTATGTAGCTCAATTTTTTAAACATTTTGAAATTTTTCTCAGCTTTGTAATGTTCAATTCCACAAGCTCAGGGAATAAACATCCAAATTACTTCAAAGTTTTGATATTGGTTGCTATATGCTTCATAGTTGAACATGTTAATTTCAGTGTGTACATGAAAAGACAATATTTTGTAAATGTTGGATATAATGTTCTACATATCTCAAATACATCAACACTTAAGTGTTATTTAAATTTCTATTTTAAATGATTTCTTTGTTTGCTTGTTTTATCAGTTACTGAGAGAGGTCTGCTAAAAATTTAGTTGCAAATATTTCTACATCATCATTTAGTTCCCTCAAATCTACCTATTTGCGGAAAAAATGCTTTTAAATGTGCAAACATTTAGGATTGTTATACCTTGTTATGGATGTAATATTTATAATCATTAGAACATATCTCTGTCATCTTTTTTGAAAGATATTTTATCGAAATATCCGTCTGACATTTAGGTAGCCATCCCTGCTTTTTTGGGGACAATGTTAATGGTATAAATCTTTTTCTACACCTTTCTTTCAATCTTGCTAAATCCTAATATTGTAAGTGGGTGTGTGATTTATAAATATGTGGCCTATATTTTCATCAATCTACTTTAGCAATTTCTGTACTTTATCCAAAGTTTAGAAATTTTATATGTGATATAGATACCAACCAGTGTAAAAAAACACTTAAAATCAAAGTTCATACCTCTCATAAAACAATATCACCATAGGGAAAGTAAAACAAGAAATTATCATTCAACATGACAAACAGAAAGGTATCCCACATATCAATACTAACACTAAGCATGACTGGTATTACTGCTCCACTTAAAATAAATAGACTGGCTGAATGAATGAAAAATCATTGTCTAAGTGTATTCTGTCTCTAAGAAACACATCTATCCTGCAAGGACTTGCATAAACTCAAGGTAAACAGATGGCAAAAAACATTCCATGCAAATGGAAACCAAAAGTGAGCTGATAGCTATTTTCATGCCAGATTAAACTGACTTTAAATCAACAATGGTACAAAAAGACAAAGATGGTCATTAAATAATGACAAAGGGTGCAATTCAACAAGAAGAAGACATAACAATCCAAAATGTATATGCACCTAACACAACATGACTTGGATTCTATGTTATAGTCAAGTCAAAAAAAAAAAAAAAAAGGCCAGGCGCAGTGACTCACGCCTGTAATCCTAGCACTCTGGGAGGCCAAGGCTGGTGGATTGCTCAAGGTCAGGAGTTCGAGACCAGCTTGAGCAAGAGCGAGATTTTAAACATTTTAAGATTTTTCTCAGCTTTGTAACGTTCAATTCCTCAAGCTCAGGGAATAAACATCCAAACATCTCTACTAAAAAATAGAAAGAAATGATCTGGACAGCTAAAAAAAAAAAAAATATATATATATATATATATATATATATATATAAAAAATTAGCCGGACATGGTGGCACATGCCTGTAGTCCCAGCTATTCAGGAGGCTGAGGCAGAAAGATTGCTTGAGCCAGGAGTTTGAAGTTGCTGTGAGCCAGGCTGATACCACAAAACTCTAGCTCGGGCAACAGAGAAAGATTCTGTCTCACAAAAAAAAAAAAAAAAAATTAACTGAGGCAAAGAGGAATAATGAGCTGTACTTTCATTTAAATAGTTTAGATCATCCTGAAGCAGATTTCTGTTTAACATACTTCATACTTTACTATCACTTATTTTTCATATGTCGCACACAGTTCCACTTATTTACGAATGGGAAAACAATAATATCAGCAATTAAATCACACCAATATAATCAATGAAGTCTCATGAAAAAAATTCAGTCAATATCGAAAGTCTAATGTTGATTAAAACATAAAATATTAAGCCAAGTCATTTACTCCAAATTCAATGAATTTATTAGTATAATTCTTAAAAAATAGCTAAAATTTTATTCAAGTTGTTTGCCTCATATACCAAACCTTTAATATGGTCATATGTATAAGTAAATTTAAATATTTTTCTTGGTTTCTTAATTCCTTTGAGCTTTTTCTCAAGACATAATTAATTTTCATAAGTTTTATTTGGAACACATCTGACATTTATCTGACTTCTCAATAAACTCCATCGCCACACAAATAAGAAATTTCCCTCTAACCTCACTAATATTTTCCTGCAAAAAGTCTTCCCATACTAAAAATACCCTCCTTCAACAAATAAATAAGGTCATGGAATTGTCACTAAACTCACTGCATTTGTTCATATCCTCTACTAAAGAGCCTATATACAATTGTAACTGGATAATTCCAGACAATAAAGTAAAAGTTATGTGATTTATTTTCTTCCACTAGCTCAAATGTTTTATTGTGTGTGTTTTATAACTTATGCTACAAGAAAGAAGATCCAAAAAGATTTCACTTGTTATTAAAAACAAATTTGTCATTAAATAATACCAATTTATATGTAACAATAAAAATATCAATCTAGCACAAAGAGATATTCCACTTAAAATTAATGTTTTATTTCTAAATCAATGAGACATTTTTATTTACAATGGTAAAATTAATTTGGGGTATTAACTAAAATAAATATCAGTACTAGATATACTCAAAAATCCTTTCAACAAGCTTAAGACAAGTAAGTTACTCCTATTCCCTCTGGCAGGCCTAAGTTTCCTAACTTGAATGAATCAAATTTTTTAGTCCAGCTTATTTTTGAAAAGACAGTTATAACATAAAATCTTATTACTTATCTAAGCATTTACTGTTCATAGGAATATTTCAGTTTATTTTACTTTATTTAAAAAATTTATTATACAATGTAATATATTAATGTGACAAAATTGCATTTATGCTCCATGAATATATGCAAATAAAAATAAATGAAAAAAACGATTATACATACACACACATGTTAAGTATTCCATTAATATTCTATTATAAAATAGTTTGTATTCAAAGAAACTTTTATTGTATGAAATGCACTAAAGTTTGTTGTTCTTTTGAAACCTTTATTAATAGGTGTTAACTGTAATAGATATATGTTACATTAATTTTTGCTAGCTGAAAACAAAAAGTAAAATGTCAGTTTTTGAAAGTTTTGTTTATATTGTAACTGCTCAATTTAATTTATTTAGGTTTAATTGAATGTCATTTATTGTCATATGTTAGTTTAAATATAAAATAGGGTTACCATTAATACCAGCTGAAATATATCAACTCTATAAAGGTCATGAGTCCTTTCTCTTACTCAAAGAAAAATTTTTAATAAAATTTTCCTGTTTTAATAAGCATGTAAGGACTATTAATTTTCTTATTCTCAGAAAATTAAAATATTTTCAGACTCCTTTACAATAGTTTGACTTTAAAAGCCAGCAGATTAGAGACGATTAACTTTCACACAAATGCTCAGAGCAGTCCTGTCAACTAAAACCTAAAAATGGCCCTACCAAATTTTTTGTCTGCCTTCTCTACAATTTCATGAAGACCTTAAAGCTCAGATTTAGAAATTGTATCAATAAAAAATAACTGTGTGAATAGAACTGTTCAATTTACAGCAACAAGTAGACATAATAATGCTACAAACTGTACATATGTGCCAAAGACTTCCATACATAGGTATCTCCTCTTAGGAAGCTGAGATTTGTACGTGGTCCCCTGTGACATATGTTATTCCTAATTGACCTGCATCTTTTTCCCCACTAAACTGGTACTTGAAGACTAAGACTCTTTTACAACTGAATGAAAAATGAAAATCAAATCATAAAAAAATTCACTGTGGTTCATACGAAAATTTACATTATTTCAAATCATATGAAATTCACTAAAAATCTTACTGAACAGATTGCTAAATAATTAATGATATTCAGTATGAATTACTCTTGTCAAAATTGTTGGTTCCTAACTGAAAAATTTCTTTTGTCTGAAGAAGTAAGAAAAATACCGAATTCATTCTTCTCTTTGTGCTAATTGCTCCAAGATCAAATTTTATCTATAACTTTTTATAAATTAGATAATGTTCAAATACCTCATCTCTTTATCAAATACCATTTGCTAAGTAGTTTTTATGTGAGCAAATTACCCTGGTACCCTGATACAACACAATACTACTTGTTGGTTCACAATGAAATTTCTAATAACAATTCAGTATTTTAGGCATCACATTTCCAGAACAGACTGTTGCCCAAAGTATCATCCTGCTCAATTTCTCCTTAGCCAGTACATACTGTTTTTCACTTTCCCAAATGAATATAATACATAAAACATCAGTAAAGATACCTACACAAATAAGAATTAGTCACCTACTGTTCTATAAATTTTTATAACTATATAAAAGAATTTATACTTAAGTTTAAACCTATATTATATTTAATATTTTTAAAAATAGTTAGAAACAATTTGCAAGTCCAATTAAAATAATTCATATTGCATTAAAAGAAATGCAGGAATTTTCATAGTTTCCCTGAACATATTCACATTTCCAGAAATAAGGGCTGACACAGTGTTTTACACACTGATATAGTTCATGGATATTTTCTTAAATCAATCCAATTACTGAATTAGAGCTCATGCCCATTTGATGTGAATCAAGTCATATCTTCCATCAGTGTTTTATTCAATTTGTCCTTCTGGGTCTAGACTGACCTGAGTTTCCCAAATATATTGATGTGGAATGAGACAGTCCCATTAAACAAACCAGTGCCCATAAAGAAGTGGACCATTTTGTCTTAGAACTGAAGCCCCATTTGTATGTGCAGAAAAAGGCACTCCTGAAAAAAATATTGGAATAGAACAATTGTAGAACGTTTCATAAAGAGTGAGAAAAACATTTTGCTTGTTTATTTCCAAACTTGACTTAATGTCTCTATGACTTTATCCTATGTACTGCTAATGGAATTGCTACACTGTTCATAAATATGTAATGCCTGCAAAATCACACCAGAATGTAAGATCTATTACAATTTACCACTTTGGCTTACCTCAACCTGTAGAAGGAAGGATTGCATTGATATTTTAACAATAGGGCTTTTAAAGTATTATCTGAATTAGAAAAATACATATTTAGTGGATAAATTACAGCAGGAGGCATGTAGTATGTGAAATAATACAAGGTGACTTTATGTATTATAAAGGAAGTTTATTCTAAAACAAAAAAAAATATATTAGACAGGAGAAACTTGAGTTTAAAAACCATGGGAATACTGATACCAGTCTTAAGGATAAATTGGAGAAAGCTCTCCAATTTAGTTCATAGGTCACATTGCCTTCATTCCACTGCAAACACTATGAGGTCCTTTTAGTTAAATTGAAAGTCCAATAGAAAATAAACACACAAAATCAAATAGCGCTTTGTTATCTGCTAACAGCTAAAGCAAGACTCTGTTTTAATTAACCAAATTTTTTGTTCTTTTAAATCCTGGTAAGTACATTAAACCAGTCTAATAAAAATTCAGATTGCTGTAAAGTTACACTAATAGGCTCGAGAGACCAGGGGCTTAGTCTTTGAGTCACAGGCCAGCCAGGGGCTCTACAAAAAGAAAAAAAAAAAAAAGCTGCTTAAAAATTAATAATGTACCATGATGTGTTGTTTTTTTTTTTCATTTCTCTCCCTCTGTCTCTTTCTTTCCCTCTCTCCCTCCCTCCCTCCCTCCCTCCCTTCCTTCCTTCTTTTTTTTCCTCTCTCTTTTTTTTGAAATAAAGCATACTATTCATGCTTACACAGATAAACAGAATAATCCCTGTACATACATGTAGTTTTAAATGATTCTGAGTAAACTGAGTAGGTTACGGTAGATATCCCCATAGATAACAATCACCCTGTGCAAAAAACAAAACAAACAAACAAAACACACACACAAATCAAAACAAAATGAAAAAAAAAACAAGGTGTTTGCCAGAGGTAGGTATCTAATAACAACAAAAATTTTTCAAAGAACTTAGTTAATCCATAAAATAGTTCAATTATCCAGAAAAATTATATCTTAATGTATACTCATAGCATTTCACTATTTTAAATAATATATGACATTGAGACACCTGAATTTGCTTTATTGACTGGAGCGTTTTCCAGGCCAAAGACCTGATTCCATTTTTAGTCTGATGACTTACTCTCCTATAATAATACAGTAGTAAAGCTTCTGCTTACAGACCACTTACCAGTGTGCACAGGTATCCGTGTCATATGTTGAGATACAAAAAACAAGCAAACGCACAAAAAAAATATAGAACATGTTAAGAAGAAAGAAAAAAAATTGAACCTATTTTAATTAATATATTTAGACTCATCAGGCAAGTCCACAGTGGGCCATCTAGACATTTGTGGCAGTTATTTCTAAGACATCAACAAGTGAAAAGGTCCTGACCATATATGTTGCTTTGAGAAGTAACAAGTAGATGAGTGAATCTGGAAAGATGTGAGAAAAGGGGAGCATGGCAGAGGATGATCCCATGTCATATAACTGGTACATTTCGATTTTACGCTGACTGCAATGGTAAGCAATTGGAGCTTTCTGAGTAGAGGTAGTAAGTGACATGATGTATTTTAAACACAACCATTCTGGATGCTCTGTGAGTAAAGTTTCTCCTCTCTGTCTCTGTCACTATCTTTTTCTCTCTCTCTTCTAAGTAGTTCAATATATAAGTCACTACGTATATATATATATATATATATTTCTATGTGCATATATAGTTTTTATTAAAATAATACACATTTAATAAGCATTAGAGTAAATGAAAATTCTCATATCAAATTAGACAGAAAGCATTAAAACTCCCTCCTTGCATTAGTAGAAATGATATCCTTTCAATATATTATGAAAACATATCAAACATAAACCACTCAAAGAAATCATTATATTGTTTTATTAAAATACTACGCTAGCTACTATTTAAATTTTAACCTTTTTCAGTAGGTAGCATAAAATTAATATTAAATGGTCTTATTAAAGATGAATATTGTGAATATTATAGAAAAGCAAGTGTTTAGAATACTGTAAACACAGCTACATCAAATAAATGAATAAATGAAAAATGAAAAAATGAATGAATAAATAAGCAAACTAATAAATAATTTGGGCATATATTTACATATTATAAATATTTTGTGTTGTAGATAAACACATGATGTATTGTGTCATGGCTTAGTTAAGTATTGCAGGGCAATTAATTTGAAAGAATAATTTTCCTAATTTACATGCATTTGCACTTAGAGTTTAGGAGAATCTAAATACCAACACAGAAAACAATTAGCGTGTTGAATTTGTGTTCAGAGTCAATATTTACTGCATAACAAAAATTAAGTCATATTTTAAACTAAGAAATTCTATCATGTGCTTAGAAAGAAATTCTCCAACATAAGCTGTTATTTATAAGTTCAGCAAGTTTACAGGGTAAATTTAACATATAAAAATCAATATTATTTCTATAAATTATCACTGAAGAATCAGATATTATTTTAAATATCGATTATAATCTCATCAAAATATGAAATACTCAAGAATAAATCTGACAAAAGATGTGCAAGAATTTTACTCTGAAAATCACAATATAGTTCTGAATATTTGATAGATACATTGTGTTCACAATCAAAAGATTTCATATTTTTAATATATCAATTTTTCCCAAACTAATCTATATATTTATGGCCATTTCAATAAAAATCCCTGTGGAATTTTTTGAAGAAATTAATAAACTGATTTAAATATTTGAAAATTCATTTCAAATTTACAGAACAGTCAAAACAACTTTGAAAAAGAAGATCCATGTTGGAGGATAGGCTATTTGTTTTGAAGATCAATTTCAAAGCTGGAATAATCACAATTATGTGGTATTGGCATGTAGAGAAACAGATTTATAGAATAGAAAAGAGAAATTACAGATAGACCATGCATATATCTTGTGATAGTTCATTTTATGTGTCAACATGACTGGGTTAAGTGATATTCAGATAGCTGATAAAACATTATTTCTGTGTATGTCTGTTGATGGTATTTACAGAAGACTTTGACATTTCAATCAGTGGACTGAGTAAAGATGATCAGTCCTTCCACTTTGGGCCCCCCATCTAGAACAAAAAAGAAGTAGAAATGTGAATTCAGTATCTCTTTTTGAGTTTGGACGTCTACCTTCTCCTGCCCTTAGACATGCTGAGCTCCTGATTCTCAAGTCCTCAAAATTGGACTAAATTATATTAATACTATGGGCTTTCCTGGTTCTCTTACAAAAGGCATATCGTGAACCTCTCAAATTCATAATTATGTGAGCCAATTCCTATAATAAATCTCCTATTAGATATCTTTGTATATCTTATTCCTTCTGTTTCTCTGAAGAATTCCATTAAAAATTTTAGTACCAGGAGTAGGATTAGGCAAGACACATCTGTTGGAGGTGGGGTGGGGAAACCTTGTTCATTAGCAAAGAAGACTCATAAGAATGTAGGGGCTCAATATCCCCAGCTTCATTAGATTTTTTCATACATCCCCAGCCCAATTTATAGGATCTCACACTTTCCCAATAAATACTCACTTTAACAATAGGAACCCGTCAAGAATACGAGTTTAACTCGAGATATAATTTAGTCAATCATAGGACAAGATCTTTTGTTCAATTTTTAACAATTTCAATCCTGAGGCTATAGGAGAAACGATTTTCCCTCAGGGTACACCTAGAGGCTCTTGGTCACTTATGCAGTGCTTGAGCTGGGAATTCCAATCCCTGAGCTCATTCTTTTCTTTCACCACTTTGTCTAGTGACATTAGGAACAAAAATCAGTGTCATTATATTTCTCACTTTTCCCAAAATGTTAGAAAGTGCCATAAATAGGGTTCCTTAGCTTCTTGCCTCCTATAAGTGATTCATAAGGGGTATGCAATGGAGATATTTTGTGTATCTCTATAAACAGTACATAGTAGGGACAATCAGTACTCTGTTTACTACTGGAAATAGAGTCCTTGATGTCTTTAAATCTAATCGGATTACAGAGCCAATTCCAAAAATGGAAAAATCAATTCAGAAAACTCATTATTAAAATTTTAGTTCTCAAGAACTGCTCCTAGTACCAAAATCTGTAGTAGAGTTCTCCAGAGAAACAGAATCAATAGGATTTCTATAGATACATAAAAGAAAATTAACCTTTGAAAAAGTCCAAAAGCAATTCAGGGGAGAAAGAATAGTCTTTTCAACAAATGCCATTACAATAATTAAATATCTATATGCAAAAAAAAAGAAAAAAAGAAAAAGTACTTTTATCCATTCCTTATAACAGATACAAATATCTATTCAAATGGAATAAACACCTCAATGTAAAATCTTAAACTGTATACATTCTAGAAAAAAACCACAGGAGACAATCTTTGTCACATTGGGTTGAACAAGAGTTTCTTAAGTAGAAAACCAAAAAATACAATCCATAAAGGGAAAATTGATAAACTGGACTTCATCAAAATTAAGAATTGCTGATTCCTTCCCATTTGGAGCTGCTATTGTGTCTTACCTTTAAATTTTCATTTGGATAATGATATGCCCAGTTTATTCTCTGAGCCAGTTGATGTAGTTTGTGGGTGAGATTCGACCATACTCTGTGTGATGAGTCTGTAAATGCAGTAAAAGAGTATGCAAATTGACCTCCCTGTCAGTAGGTGGCGCTTGCTGGGAGAAGCAAGCTACAATGTTGTTTTTGGGTCTTGTAACCAGATCTCATTCCTCTCGAGAGGCACTGTAGTGCCTCAGGTGGTGAGCAGGGGCCTGGGACTTCCAGGTGTGACCTTATTCTCGACCTCAGCAGGGCCAGGTGGGGGAGTGAGACTGGGCAGACCAGGCTGGGTTGGGTGAGCATGCCCTCGAGCTCCACAAATGCCACTCTGTGCTGACCCTGAAGATACACACACATCAGTTGACTGGTTCACAAACATCCATTCTCTGGCCCTGATCAATGCAATTGAGACCTGGGCGTATGGGATCTGACTGGCAGGTTTGTCCCCCAGGCCCTAATCCTGCAAGGGAGAAGAATGCTGGTCTCAAGTCAACCACCAGGTGCCAAAGCCACAACTAGAACACTAAAACAGGATCACAAACCTCTCACCTCTCATAAAAATCAACTCAAGGTGGGTAACAGACTTAAATCTAAGGTATGAAACTATAAGAATTCCAGAAGAAAATATTGGAAAAACTCTTCTAGAAATTGGCCTAGACAAAGAATTTATGAAGAAGACCCCAAAGGCAATCACAGCAACAACAAAAATAAACAAATGGGACCTGATCAAATTAAAAAGCTTCTGCACAGCCAAGGAAACGGTCACGAGAGCGAGCAAACAACCTACAGAATGGGAGAAATTATTTGCATGCTACACATTTGATAAAGGGCTGATAACTAGAATCTATATAGAACTCAGGAAAATCAGCAAGGAAAAAATCAAACAACCTCATTAAAAAGTGGGAAAATGACATGAACAGAAACTTTTCAAAAGAGAACAGACTAATGGACAAGAAATATATGAAAAAATGCTCAACATCTCTAATTATCTGGGAAATGCAAATCAAAACCACAATGAGATACCACTTAACTCTAGTGAAAATAGCTTTTATCAAAAAGCCCCAAAACAACAAATGTTGGTGTGGATGCAGAGAGATAAGAACACTCATACACTGCTGGTGGGACTGCAAACTAATATGACCTCTGTGGCAAGTAATATAGAGATATGTCAAAGAACTAAAAGTAGAACTACCATTTGATCCAGCAATCCCATTACTGGGTATCTACCCAAAGGGAAAAAGACATTCTATAAAAAAGACATCCACACTAGAATGTTGATAGCAGCACAATTCATAATTGCGAAGATGTGGAAACAACCCAAGTGCCCATCAATACATGAGTGCATTAATAAAATGTGGTATGCGTATATCATGGAGTTCTACTCAGCCACAAAAAACAACGGCGATCTAACACTTCTTGTATTATCCTGGATAGAGCTGGAGCCCATTCTACTAAGTGAAGTATCACAAGAATAGAAAAACAAGCACCACATGTACTAACCATGAAATTGGGATTAATTGATCAACATTTATGTGCATATATACTAGCAACATTCACTGGGTGTTGGGCAGGTAGGAAGGGGAAGGAAGGGAGGGATATATTCACACCTAAGGGGTGCAGTGTGCACCGTTTGGGGAATGGACATACTTGAACCTCTGACTTGGGTGGGGCAAAGGCAGTATATGTAACCTAAACATTTGTACCCCTGTAACATGCTGAAATAAATAAATAAATAAATCTCAAAAAAAAAAAGAACTGCTGCTCTCTAAAAGACATTTTCAAAACAACATAAAGGAAAACCTCTGACTGGGGAAAAACGTTTACAAATAACATATCCAATAATATACTTTTACCCAGGATATTTAAAGAACTCTAAAAAAATCAATCATATGAAATAGACAACTGATTTAAAAATATCAGTGAAAGTAGAATGGAAAAAGTGAACATGTGTTACTAAAGAAATAAGGATGACGAATATGCACATGAAATGTGTTAGACTACATTTAGTGTTGGGATTTTTAACAATTTGAAAGA
Organism: Avahi laniger; assembly: GCA_963575035.1. Lineage (NCBI taxonomy): Eukaryota > Metazoa > Chordata > Mammalia > Primates > Indriidae > Avahi > Avahi laniger. The sequence goes on along the minus strand of CAUYSK010051325.1, from coordinate 6,546 downwards.
TAAGAAAGTATATCCTTTTATAATTGAATAAGCTTGCAATTTTTTACAAACATTTATATTAATATATTCCTTAGAAATATTATATTATTTCTGTGTATTATTTCATTTGTTGTGTCAATTTTGATTTGTATTTTTAAAAGCCCATGATTTGCATTGTTTTGCAAGTTTATAAGTACAATTACATAAATTATGCTTTTTAGTGTAAAACAACCCCACATTTTTTGTTCAAGTTTTTTTTTATTTTCTGCACACTCTCTACAATTGATATACGCAATAATTTTATTTGAATTTTGTTTGGTAGGATTTTAGTAATGTTCTTATAAAAAATAGCATTCTAATATATATATCAAAGTCATTGCTTATTTTATGGTAAACTTAATGATATTATTATATTCTAATATGTGATCTACATTGCAACGAAACCAAGATTTTTTCCTCAGAGAATATACTCCAATATTTTCTTATCTGCAAATGAACAAAAGTAGAACTCATTTTTTTTTTTTAATGAAACATTATCAGCATAATGTCTTCCAAACAGTAGAGGTAACATCCATGATAATGATTGAAAACATCTCAAATTTTCTGTTTGCAGTCTAAGTTAAGAATCTTTATTTCTTTTTGATAAACAGGTTTTCAGATGTGTAACTAATGAACATTTTAAGTTGATATTTTCACACTTATTAAGATATTGTAACACTCTTCAAGATCTTATATTAACATATTTCAGGGTTTTTTTTCAATTTAAATAGAGTAATTCTATATGAACAAAACACTGTCTTTCAAGTGAATCATAACAGTTTTGGAAGGAAATCATCAATAAAGTCAGAGCCTTAGGAACTACTTTCAAATAGTGTACTATTTTAGAGTTAATTAAATACATTTACTATGCAGACCAATGTACAGCAATTACAATGCTGGGAAAATGCCTCCTGTGAATTGCAATCATGAAATAATTGTTTTCTACTTTCTTTTTTTCATTGGCCTGAAAACTAAAAGAATCTTCTCATTAACATGTGTTGTCCATACATTACACTCATTGAAAGTTTTTAACATTTTTGATTTCTAAAATTTATCTTAAATGTTATTTTGTTTCCTCTTGGTTTAGCAGCTAAATTCACTTGTCAAGAGGGGAAAAAAAAAAATAGCATGATTACAATTTGTTTTCCTTAACATCAGCCCATGCTGTAATTTTAATCTCTAATTGAAAATACACCCATGGAGATAGTGTGTTTGAGTCAAGAAGGAATGGCAATCACAACAGTATCTAAACTTGTATAGAAATTAGACTATTTTTGTTCCCATTGTATTAAGAAATTATAGTTAACTTTTGTGAGAATTGACATGATTTCTATAAAATGATCAAATTGAGCAACAAAAAATCAGCCTTCGATAATTATAGTTTACTTACAAGGTAACATTTACAAGAGGTATTTTCTTTAAAAAAACATATCAAAGAGAGTTTAGCAGATTATTTTATTCCTTATATTGCTTAATTGCTTTGCCCAATAGAGCAGAGTGTCACAAACTTCTCAGGTCGTAATTGCCATTATTGTCAATATATAATATGAGTAACACCCAAAACTTCTTTGGTGAAGAGGTAGAGTTGGGTCTTTTAAAAAATAAATTATCATATGCCATCTATGGAATATATATACAAATTTTTTCACATTCTATTACCAAGGTTCAAGTCTACATTAAATGCATCAAGCCTGAATATGGAAACTGTTTTTTCTGATTTGGGCAGAAATTGGCTCTACTTGACCTTATACTATTTTAAAATCAAGACTTACAGTGCAACTTACCATAATCAACTAACATTTAAAGGTTTTAAATAACATGTTTTTGAAGAGTGAATGAATAGCAGTGAAACAGACTGAGTAATTTAATTTGAATCAACTAGTTCCATTATTTTAGAACAAGATTGAATTTATTATGACAACTTAATTTAAAATTGCCTAGTTAAGTGTAGTATGAGAATCTCAGTTGAAAACCCTATTTCAGTGTTTATTGCAGACTTGTAAAATTTCTTTAGGCTAAACCATGATAGACATTTTTGATATATTTGTTAGTTTACTGTTCTGTGATTGAAACATTATTTAGCCTAAACCATGATGGACATTCTTGATATATTTGTTAGTTTACTGTTCTCTAATTGAATAAGATGATTTATTTAAGCAATTTCAGATTAAGAACCAAACCTTAAGTAACTGACTAATAGGAATAATTTCTATACATCTTTTCTGTCCCTTTTTCTATTTCTCCTAATGAAAGTTGAGCAATTGGTGAAGACTGAATTGTCAAGCAACGTTGTGATGAAGAAGGAAAGCCTCAGGATTGAGCTTAAAATATGTTCAGTTCCTTCTAAAACAGGCAATACTTCAGAACTCTCAAATCTAGGAAGAAAAGTGTAATTATCTATGATATAAAATCAGCCTGATTCCATGTGAACATTAACATTATTTTCTCGCTTCTCTGAATGAGTCATTATTTTAAAGTTAATAATTTTAAAACTCCCAACAATATCATAGATATTGATTTTTTCCATTAAGATACTCTTTGAAAGAAACCGATTAATGTATAATGATACTTGTACTCCTGTCAGGTCTAACTTATGGAGTTGATTATTCAGTGTATATAGTAGATTCTATTTAATATAATAATTCTTCTACTGTAAAAGGTAACTTAAGCAATGTCTCATCTTCTCAACTCTGGAGTCTTTGGAAGTTTTTCTCACTAGTGTGTGAATTTTTCTTAATAGAACAGTCCCTATTATCTCTATTAACCAATAACTGAATTTTAGTGACTTCTTGAATCTGAAAATGTCTTATGAAAATAAAACCCAGTTATATTAACTGGGAAATAGAGGAAATCATGTTATGTACAAAATCAATTACATGGAAATATAATCATAATTGGACCTGCATTTTTTACAACATTCATGTCATAGCAGAACAGCACGTGAGAGTCAATCAATATAACCAACTTTCAACATGCTCTCAATAATTTTTATTCTAAGCTTCATTTGGACACACAAATAGTACCCGAATCCTCCTAAAAATGTAATTTATTTACATATTGTGATTTCAATATGACCACAATTTTATAAAACAAAGATAATGATAAACTTTTATGCCTAACATTATTTTACCCATATGTTTGTTTATCCCAATAGACTTTATCAGAATTCTGCAGGGGAAAAAACATGTATAACCTCATTGTTGTTGTAAATTTTTCATCACAACATGCAAATATATTTATTACAATTTGAGGATAGCTAGAAGAATGTTTTATCTCCACACTTAAATTTTCAGAATTTCATAAAATTTTACTTGGTATATATTTCAGATGTCTACTGAGCAACACCATTTCACATTCCAATCCTGAATGGCATTTTGCTTAGAACCTAATGCTTTGTTGTTGAATGATCGAATATCTGTGTACAATTTTAACCACATTCTCCCAGTTTTTTGTGTCTCTCTATTTTTCCATTTGCCTATCTATATTCTGTTAGAATGAAAATCTGTTTAGGTCACAATAAATTGTTATTAAGGTATATGGATTATAGTTATGTTCAATAAATACTCCAATTAATAAACAATTTTTATATAGGTTATTGATTTCCAAAAATTTGCAAATATATTAAAAGGAACAAGAAAACTACTGAAATTGAAAATATTGAAGGATTATAATTGGTAATATAAAGTATTATACTATTGACTATGTGTAGGAATACATATTAGCTGTGAATTTCATTTTCCAGACTTAATTTTCTAGGACATTACATTTGAAAACATGAACACTTCATGAAAGATCATTAAATAGCATAATTAAGTGGGGTCTAAGGAATGTAAAACTTTGCTTTCTTTAATACAGCAAGCAAGACTTCAACAAGTAAATAATATGAATGACTTAACATATGTTATAAACAGAATGTTCGTGTGCCCTCAAAATTCATATATTGAAGCCCAAACCCCCAATATGATGATGTTTAGAGATAGAGCTTTGAGAGCTAGTTAAGTTTAGAAAAGGTTGTGATAGTGGGATCCCCATGATGGAATTAATATGTTTATAAGCAGAGGAATAGAGACCAGAGCTCCCTCTCTAAGCCCTGTGAGGACACAGTAGTAAGTTAAGCATCTACAAGCTAGGAAGAAAGCTCTGACTAGAACCCAACCACTCTGGCACCCTGATATCAGACTTCCAGCCCCCAGAAGTCTGAGAAATAAAATCTTTTGTTTCAGTCACCCATTGTATGATATTTTCTTATAGCAGTCCAAGCTTGACGAAGATGATCTTCAGAAGTAAGTTTATTTCACATTAAAGTGGATATGATGTCTGTACTCTCTGCCTGACTTCCAGATTGTGTTAAAATATCAAATTGTCTCATTGTGGTTTTGATTTGCCTTTCTCTGATGATTAGTGATGTTGAGTATTTTTTCCTAAGTCTGTTGGCCACTTGCATGTCATGTTTCAAGAAGTGTCTATCCAGATCTTTTGCGTATTTTAAAAATTTTAATTGGACTATTTATTTTGTTGCTATTAAGTTGTTTGAGTTCCTTATATATTTTAAATATTGACTCCTTGTCAGAATGCATAATTTACAAGTACTTTTTCCTATTCTGTATGTTGTCTCTTCACTTTATTGATTGTTTCCTTTGCTGCAAAGAAGCTTTTTATCTCAATATAATCCCATTTGTCTATTTTTGCTTTTGTTACCTGTGTTTTGAGGCCTTATTAAAAAAATCCTCATCTCATCCCAGTTAGAATGGCTATTATTAAAAAGACGAAAAATAACAACTGCTGGCAAGGATGTAGAGACAAAGGAACTCTTATACACTGTTGGTGGAAATGTAAATTAGTATAGTCATTTTGGAAAACAGTATAGAGATTCCTCAAAAAATTAAAACTAGAACTACATTATGATCCAGCAACCCCATTACAGGGTATATATTAAAAAAATTGAAATCCGTATGTTGAAGAGTCATCTGCACATCCACGTTTATTGCAACACTTTCACAATAGCCAAGATATACAATCAACCTTAATGCCCATCTAATGATGAATGGATAAAAAATTATCCATTTATATGTATATAACACATAGGAAGACTATGTGCTACATTTTTACAATGGAATATTTTTCAACCATAAAACAGAAGTTCATCCATGTTGTCTTTGTGGCAACATGGATGAACTTTGAAGACATTAAAGTGAAATAAGCCCAGTACTGACAGACAAACACTACACAATCTCACTCATATGAGGAATCTAAAAAAGTTTGTTTTATAGAAGTAGAGAGTAGAATAGTGGATACCAGAGGGGGGGAAAGGGAATGGGGGAGCAAGGACAGGTTTGTCAATGGGCACAAAGTTATAGTTAGACTGGGAGAATAAGTTTGGGTGGTCTTTTATACCGTAGGGTGACTGTAGAAAATAATAATGTATATTTCAAGATAAACAGATGAGAAGATTTTGAATGTTGCCATCAGAAATAACCACAAATGTTTAAAGTGATGAATATGACAATTATCCAAATTTGATCATTATACTATGCATACATGCATTGAAATATGATACTACCCCATGAATATGTACAATTATTATTTGTCCATTATAAATATAAAAGTATAAAATTAATAAATGTGTAAAATTACTTTAAAATTATGAAATTATATATACACTTTTAAGATGAGTTTCTTAATGTTATTCAGAATATTGGTTAATATCAGAGAGTGATGGAAAAGAATCTAAATAAAAACTAATTGTAAAAATTTGACATATGTATTTGTAAAATATCTTTTGGACATAGTACTCTGCCATTTCTTTCTTTCTATGATGTTCTTTATTCCTAGTTCCACCAGTCATTTTTATCCTTTTTTGCTCTCAAATTATTTTGATTATTTATTTCATTATCTGTCTTAATGTTGCCTTCATCACTTCATTATTTCAACCAGAACAAACTACCTATTATTTATTTATTTTTTAATTTCAGAATACTATAGGGGTGCACATATTTTGGTTACATCATTTGCTTTTGTACAGTTTGAGTCAAAGTTATACATGTCCCCTTCAAACAAGCCCATTAAAAAATTGGCAAAAGGCATGAACAGAAACTTTTCAAATGAAGATTGACTAATGGCTAACAAACACATGAAAAAATGCTCAATGTGTCTAATCATCAAGGAAATGCAAATCAAAACGACAATGAGATATCACCTCACTCCAGTGAGAATGGCTTTTATCAAAAAGTCCCAAAACAACAAATGTTGTCAATGATGAAGACAGAAAGGAGCACTTATACACTGTTGGTGGGATTGCAAACTAGTACGACCTCTATGGAAAGTAATACGGAGATACCTCAAAGAACTAAAAGTAGACATGTTTATTATTTTTAAAAAATATGTTCGCTCAAAGAAATTCTACTGCCGAATTTTCCATATTAAACATGTATAATTTGAGAACCTTGAAGGTGTATTGAATGATTGCTATTTCATCCCACTCTTCTTCTTTGCTTGGTTTACTGAAAGGTAAGTGTAACTCCTCATCAA
>CAUYSK010051324.1:0-32966 GCA_963575035.1 Avahi laniger | reverse complement strand
ATTTCTTTCTATTTTTGGGTAGAGATGGGGTCTCGCTCTTGCTCAGGCTGGTCTCGAACTCCTGAGCTCAGAACGATCCGCCCACCTCAGCCTCCCAGAGTGCTAGGATTACAGGCGTGAGCCACCGCGCCCGGCCTATACTATATATTTTTAAATTTATGTTATTTTTGTTGTTATTTTCTTTCTTGGGATTTTTTTCTGAATAATTTCAGTCCTCAGATGCAGAATCTGCAGATATGGAGAGCCAACTGTACACATTTACAGTCTTGCCCTAGGCCATGTTAACTCTCCCACCCTCTGGTTTGTTGTTTGTTTTTTTGTTTTTTGTTTTTTGTTGTTGTTTTTTCTTTTTTTTTTTTTTTTTTGAGACGGCGTTTCACTCTGTTGCCCAGGCTGGAGTGCAGTGGTGTCATCATAGCTCACTGCAACCTCAAACTCCTGGGCTCAAGTGATCCTCCGCCTCGGCCTCCCAGAGTGCTAGGATTCCAGGCGTGAGCCACCTCGTGCCCAGGCCCTCTGTTCTAATATTGTCCAAAGGGACCGGTATCTCTTGGGCATTCTGCACAACATTATATATGCTCTACTATACTGATCACATCATGTTAATCAAATTAAATGAGTAAAAAGTGGCAAACGTGTTCAAGCCCTGGGTAAAATATATGCTCTGGAGGGTGGGAGATGAACCCTACAATATTTAGGAAACTACGGCATCAGGGAAGTTCTTAAGGGTCCAGTGGCTCTATGCCTCTAAAGTAAAGGGGAAATTATTTCATCTCACAGCTCCCATCATTAAGAAGGAAGCGCAGGGCCTGATAGCCCTCTGCAAGTTGTGGCAGCACTTTTGGAATCAATCCTGCTCTCAGCCAATTATTGAGCGAAATGGAAGACTTCCCTCCATCTTTGAGCAGGGCGCGAGGGGGAGGACGGTTTACAGCAAGTCCAGTCTGCAGTACGAGCAGCTTTGCCATTTGGGCCATACGCCCCAAGTGCTCTGTGGTACTGGAGGTATCTATGATAGCAAAAGATTCTGTGTGATGTTTATAGAAAGGGCCAGTGGGAGAATCACAACTTAGAGATCCCTAGGGCTCTGGAGCAAGGCTACCTCTCCACAGTGGAGGACTAGACACCATCTGAAACCGGCTCCCAGGACGCTGCTGGGCTTGGAAGCAGAGCCTCTGTTTTAGCCAAGGCTTTCCAGAGAAAGAGAAATAATAGGATATATAGACATAGGAGAAGATATTTATTATGGAAATGGCTCATGCAGTTTCGGAGGCTGAGAAGTCCCAGGATATGCTGTCTGCAAGCTGGAGAACCAGGAAAGCCAGTGGTATAATTCAGTCCAAGTTCAAGGGCCTGAGAGCCAGGGGAGCCTGTGGTCTAACTCTCACTACAAGGCCAAAGGACTGAGAACCGGGCAGGCCACTGGTGTGAGTCCTGGAATCCAAAGGCCCACGAACCAGGAGCTGCAGTCTCCAAGAGCAGAAGAAGATAGATGTCCTGGCTCTAGGAGAGAGAGAGAGAATTCCCCCTTCACCCACATTTTTGTTCTATTCAGGCCCTCAAAGGATTGATGAGGCACCCCCGTGGGAAGGGTAGATCTTTATTCAGCCTGCTGATTCAAATGCTAATCTCTTCTGGAAACACCCTCACAGAAATAATGTTCTACCAGTTCTATGGGCATCCCTTAGCCCAGTCAATTTGACACATAAAATGAACCATCACAGCATCTGACCACGGGACGCTGAGTGACAATATGGCCAGAGCTGCCCTTGCGAGCTACGTATGTCATGATAGCTACTGGCAGGCCCAAGAGCAATCCATTATACAGATGTAGTGCCACCTCCAGGATGGGACACAGGCAGGGCCAGCAGGCTCGAGTAAGCTGCTTGAGCAGGTGTCTAAACCCCTCTGTCAGCCACCACTGTTGAATTTGTGCCTTCCCCTCAGATCGCATCTGTAGCCACCTTGGGGTGCAGGGTGGGGGCTAGAACCGCTGACGGAGGAAGGAAACAAACCGAGTTTGGTTCATGGATGAGTTGGCTGGGTACGTGGGTGGAAGCCACAAACTGGCTTCTGCGGTTCTACAGCTCCACTCAGGGCTGGCCCTGAACGTGCAGGGAGAACGCCTCCCATGGGCAGAGCTGCCTGGCGCACCTGGGCATCCACCTAGCGTGCAGAGAAGCGGCCTGAGATGAGAATGGACATGGACTCAGGGACAGTGGCAAATGGCTTGACTGGGTGGTCAGGGACCAAGAAGGAGACACATGGGAAGATTAAGGAAGTCTGAGAAAGGCACGTGGATGGACCCAGAGAGATTTTGTGTCACATGTTAATGTGATCAGTGAGGACCACCCGGGGGGCTGGAGTGAAGCCAACCCCACCCAGGCCAGAGAAATAAACAGTTTTGACAGAGGGATAAAGCGTGCTGTGAGTGAAAACAGCAGATGTCCACTACAGTGACAAATTCATTCTTGGAACAAATAGCCAAGAAAAAACGTCCCCAGACCCTTACTTCTAGATAGAGTCGATTGGTCCAGTCTTTCGCCAAAACGGTAATTAACCAGCCTCCATTTGAACACTTTCAAAACAGAATGCTCCTTGTCTGTCAGGACAACCTGTGTCCCTTTTGGAACATTTGCCATCGTTTGGCAGCTTTTCCTTATGTGGCTGGTTGGGGCTCTCTCTTCCTACCCTCAGGGAGATGCTCTTCCCCGTCCCTCATCTCTGGGCTCATGCCTAGTGAGGACAGAGAAGAAGGTGTTCCAGGAAGATGAAAAGTGACAGACGCTTTGTGAGCAGAATAATCCAGTATGTTATGCTGCAAGAAATGATCCACTTTTGTAAGAGAAAAAATGATTTGGCCGGTGACTGTTTCACTCGGAGGGAGCTAAAACCCTCTCCCTCATGTGCAGGACACGTCCACTTTCGCCGAGAGAAAAACCAGAAAGAACCCTTGGCTGAGAGCCTGGGACAGGGAAGCAAAGCGATAAAATGTCCCAGGGAGTGGGGTGGGGGTGGGGACAGAACAAGGAGAAAGGGCAGAGGGGACGTCCGATGCCCACTGAGTGGGGCGCTACACCATTCTTGAGGCCATGACTGCAAGGTTGATTGTCTAGTGACGAGGCTTTGTTTTCCTGCCCTTTTAAATGATAAGGGTTATATTCGCCTTTGGCTTAAACCCGTCCTAATGACCTCTGAGTATAGCCCAGAGGTCTCCTGGGGCAGCCAGACTGAGAGGCAGGCCAGCACGGCAGCCACCTGGGGTGCGTCCTTGGATTAATCAGAAAGGTGACAACAGTTAACTCAGGTTTCACCTGGGCTTCTTCACACAAAGGCCATGACGTGACTTATCCCTACTCCTGCCAGAGTGGGCAATGCCCTCAAGTGAAAAATCTTAAAATACTGCTTACCAGCCCCAGAAGATTTCTGCTGAGTGTTTTCACAGACGACATGTAAATCACAAAGAGCAGCTAAGGACCTGGCACCAACTTCCACCCAGCCAGCGGCGCTGCCACGCTTCCCTGAAGTCAGCAGCTGCCGTCAGCTGAAATTACGAAACCAAATCACACAAGGGAGATACTGCTCACCCAGGAGGAGAGATTTATTTTGTTGTCTAATATTTAAACAGTTTGATATGCCTTCCAATAAATTGTCCGGTTCAGAAAAGAGCATGTAAAATTACATGCAATAAATCCCTCGTTTTTAACGTAAGGGAACATATTTACAGTTTTTATTAACAGAGCATCTATTTCTCTCCATCTCCATTTAGTGTTTAGAGAATGTTGGTTTGAAGGGGCACCCACATCTCTCAGTCCCTCAGCCCCAGCCTCGGTGGCCTGTGGGTGCCACCGAGGCCACGTTGCCATTAATGCCCAAACCACAAAGCTCTCTGCAGCACCTCAGGTGCTGAGCTCTCCCCTCCCCTGCATCTCTGCACCAGCTTCCTTGTGCCCAACATGCCTTCCCGGCTGAGCCCCCTCCCCAGCCGGCCACAGCCCACGTGCTCCCTCGGAAGCAGCCCTGCCCTCTCCTATTTTGTCCCTGCGAGCCCGTCTGTGCTGGTGGCACCCAGAGCGCTCGGACCACGGAAGCTGCCCTGGTCTGTGGAGACCCGGAGGTGGAGGAGCAGAGGGAAACCATTCCCTCAGCAGCTTCACACCACCCCCCGTCTCCTGGACTCCAAGGGCCAGAGAGATGTCCAGTGTGTCCCGCATCCTTCAGCTTCCGGCCTGACTCCTGTGTCCATGAAGGTGCTCAACCCATTGCTCAGGCCGGGCCAGAAGAGGCCCCTCCATTCCCTCCCTCCTCTCTCACTGCCTCCCCTCCTGGATTTCCTTCTTGCTAGTGTGTGTGTGTGTGCGTGTGTGTGTGTGTGTCTGTGGGTGTGTCTGTGTGTGTGTTTGCATGTGCACACACGTGCGCACACATGCCCACTAATATAAGCTCCATGAGGTCAGGGGATTTTGTTTGCACATTTTATTCACCATTATATTCTTAGCGCCCACAAAGTGCCTAGCTCATAATAGATCCTCAATAAGGTTTGTAAAACAAGAAAAAATCAAATAAAAGAAATCCTCGTGCCTCCTAGGCCAAGCCCCTATACGGATCACGTAGGACAGACAGAACCCGCAGGGTACCCAGCCGGGCAGTCCCACAGGTCGGGCTCAGCTGGAAGCCCAGCTGCATGTGGTGTCGACGCTGCTCATGCTGTCAGCACGCCCTGGCCTCGCCGGCCTGGGCCTGCCCAGTGGGCACGAGTCCCCGGGGCTCCAGTTGCCGTTCCGCCATAGGGAGTCCCGCCTTCCCAGGTACTCCTGGGGCTCCCTGGGGACTGCTGACTTGTTCTCTTATGCTGTCCTTGTGCCCCCTGCTCCCTTACCCAGCCGCCTGCCCCTGCCGCTCCCTGCTCTGTCGCAGCCCATCCCAGCCTCCTACAGGGCAGCCCTCTTGCGCCCTGGCGCTGGCTCAGACCCTTCCTGCAGTTTGTCACGATGGTAGGAGACGAGGTTCCATCTGCTAAAGACGCTGAAAGTTTGAGGTGAGAGAAAGAAAGCAGAAGACAAACACTTCCCACTGCCTCTCAATGAACCTGGGCTTGTCGTCCGGGGCCACCGACCCCTCCCTGACCACGCCAGCCGGCCTCAGGGGTGGCGCGACTACCCCCAAGTGCAGGAATCGTCCTTTGCCGCCGCTCCTCCCCTTTTCCCACCGCTCTCCGTGCCCGCCAATCTGCTGTCCCCTGAGCCTTCCTTCTGCTCCAAGGATGTGCCCAGCTCTCTCCCGCTGCAAGACTTGGGCTTGTCCTGGGACACACACCCCACGACCTGTGCCTGGCTGGCTTCTTCTGGTCGCTACTTCCTGTCACACTGCTGTGCCAGGCGGCCTTCTCTGAGCACACTGTTGATGAGAGCCACCAAGACATTCTCTGTCACCTCAGCCTGTTTTATTATCCTATATCCTCATAGCATCTGCCACCATCTGAATCTCTCATTCATTTACTTTTGCTCATTTATCATCGGTCTCTCTTCTGTAACCTCTTCCGTTCACCACTGCATCCCAATGCTTAGATTGGTGCCTGGCATGTAGTAGGTGTTCAGTTAAAATCCTCTGGGTGTTGAATGTTGAATATCCTCCCTACTTGGAGCCCTGGCCTAACAACTGCCAAGCCCAGGAAAGGAAAGGTTTTCCCTCCTCCCAGCTTCAGGCTCAACTCCCAGGCTCCGATATTTTATGATGAGATCTAGCTCTTCCCGACATGCCTGATGGTGGGACAGTGGATCCTTCCCGAGGGTTGATAGGGATGTGGCCCTATCAACTCAACTCAACAGAATTCCCCAACATCAGGACATTTCACGGCAATGGTTGTTTAGGGTCAAAGCCCACTCTGTAGAGGGCAGAAATAGTCCAGTGAAAGTTAAGCCCTGCCAAACCCAGGCTAGTGTCTCTGTAGTGAGTCAAAGCAAAAACAGAGTCAGGTTCGGGTGGGCTTCTTTGAAGCCCTGATCTGTGAGTGTGTGAACAAAACACACACACGAGACATGGACAACGGAACTCCATTCTGAGGGGCCACTAAGTGTCTAAACTGAGGTCCATTCTGCACAAACGTGGCCCCATTAACATTTGGAAACAGACTAATTACTTTGACACAGGACGGTCGAGACTTGACTTGAGGCTCCTTCCCAGAAAGGACAGATGGGCACTTGCTTGTCATCCACGTTACTTGTCCCCTCCTGGTGTTTTGTCCAGAACAGGAATCAACCCAGGAACAAAGACGAATTCAAAAGTCCACCGCAACTGCTTTCACTTTTCACAAGGACTTTTCCCTGATGTATGCCCAGGCCCTCAGGACACCCCGTTCCAACACGGCCCTGGGCTTTCTGTCTTCGAAGTGCTGCCACCTGCATTATCTCCGCTAATGCACAAACGCTGCGGAGGCCTGATTAACTGGGAATGGCTTTCTCTGTTTTAGCCTCTTTATGATAATTTTTAAAACGTTAAAAGCACAGAAGATGACTCTTTAAGTGTTTCACAATCAGAAATCAAAGTGGAGGTGACCTTTTAAAATCAGAACAGACCAAGAGAGGAACACGTGCCCCATGGGTGGGTGAGCGCACTGACGGGGGTGGGGGCACATGGGCGGGAAGTGGGGGGTGGGTAACGTATGGTCAGCCCGCCCCGGAGGAGGGAGAGACCTTGAGCTGCACTCAGACAATGAGGTTGTGCTCACCAGGCAAGGTGAGCGATTCCAAGGCTGCCCAGGCCTCTGCCACCCGACATTGTTTTTATGTAAAAGCCTCTGTCTTCATGGCCCTTAATCATCAGAGAATTGTGTTACAGTAGCCAGGAAAAAAAGAATCCAAAATTCGCAGAATGTAGTTAAGAATAGGAAATAATTGAGTTTTCTTGTTTTCAAAGGTTCAGGTAGACGTGATAATTGTGAACACGTGAGTCACATTTGGCTGGGCACTCCTGGCTGGATATTGTTCTAGGTCTCTCGCCTGATTCCTGTTCCAACAAAATACCCCAGAAATGGCCACCAGGAAAAGGGGAAGACTTGCGTCAGCACTGTAAACTAGACATCCTCACTGAGGAAATGAGGAATTTCAGCCAGACTGTGCCTATGGGGCCGAATGGAAGTCTTCATCGAGGGAAGGCAAGCCACTCCCCCGTGGGACAGGGCCATGTGCTCCGGACAAAGCCAGAGATGCCGGCTACCCAGAGGAGCCCCCGCTCCCTCAGCGCACAGGGACTGGAGGCCAGGTAGCTCAAGGGATGATGGGGCGAGGGTGTACCCCTTATCTTGCCTGCGCCTCTGCATCCCTCAGGGTTTCAGACCACCCCAAGTGCACTGTGGGTGCCTGACTGGTCACATCTGGTCATAGCCACAGAAAAGCCCTAAGAAGTAGCTGGTGGCTCCACGCAGCAGCAAAGCAATGCCACCATCCAACCAGGCAGTCCCCAAAACCTTTTATTAACTTATTTGCAATTGTTATGTCTTCTTGAGAATTTAAAAATAATAAAACTCTATTTTTTTCCTTTTCTAAAAATGCATCCATGGAGGTGGCGCTAAATCTCCCAGCAGTGGCTGCTCAGCTCCTGCTTTCTTCTCCTCCTGGGCTATGTGATGTCTGGAATGCTCACTCCCTGCTGTCTTTCCTGTCAATTTTCCTTCATCCCTTTGGTCTGAACTGGAATGACCCTCTGAGAAAGTTTCAGGTGGGAACTCTTCACAACCTCCCACTGAATGTAGCTCAGTTCCTTCTTGACTTGAAGTCCTTGTTAGAAAAGCGACAAATGTTATCCCTTTCTTCCCCTCCTAAGTGCAAGGTCATTTGAGAAATAGGTCACAGGAATTAGCCAGCTGGAGATCAAACTGTCAGGTTTATCACTGACAAAGGAAATTGGAGAATGTGGTTTTGGCTCCTTGGACAAATGGGCTCCCTAAGCGGTTTGCACCCGAATTAGGCAGTCTTCCATCAGCCCCCATGTACACTGCCTCCTGCTGGGCCAAGCCATATATTACCAGTCAAAGTGCAGCCCAGGAAACGCCCGAGGAGGAGCTCAGCCATGTTTGCCAATCAGGTAGACATTCCTCTGAGGAGGGGGCGACAGAGAAGCCTGGAGAGTTTCTGTGGCCTTAGCCAGCACCCACTCTACCCCAGATCTCACCCCTATGTGGAAAAATGAAACCAAAGAAATAAAAACCTCCTATCCCAACAGCCATCTTCAGTAGGGTTAGACTTTCTCTGTGAGGATGAGTCAAAGCAAAGCTCACAGGCTCTGGGGAAAGATTCTGTAGCTCAAAAGATAAACATTCCCCGAAGGTTTTGAGGAAGCTGCCTGGGGGGTGGGGGTGGAGGGGATTTACTGCAGCACAAGTTTGTTTTGTTTTGTTTTTTAAATCTGAATATCTGATTCAAATTCTCAATAAGATTCCATGGGGTGCTGGAAAATATCTAGAAACTAGAAAAGATCATAATAAAGAGGGAGACATCTGAGAGCAGGAAGTGTAGCAAGGAGACAGAAACCATAATAGCCTGGCGAGAAACCACGACATGGGCCGTAAATAGCGGACGAGACACTGGAGAAAATAAAATTAACATGGTCAAGGGTGAAACAATAAAAAGATGAAAAGAGAAGAGGCAGGTGGTCAGACACAGGGGATATAACCTGGAAATAACAGGAATTCTGGAGAGAACAAAATAGATGCAGGAAAGCTGTAATCAAAGAAATGGGAGGGGGAAGAAAAAGAAAGAACTCAGTTGGAGACTGAGAGTATGTTCTGACTTCCAAGCAAAGTTAATGAAAAGAGGGCCCCACTTGGACACACTGTGATGGAATTCTCAAAGTTAAAAAAGTGAAGAAAATTTCTGGAACACATACACTCACCCTTGGAACAGGAAACTGAAGGAGGAGAGAGATTTTACTTTTCTTTTTATATCTTCTGTTCTGTTGTTTTTTTTTAATACCATGTATATATATTTCTTTTATAATTTTTAAAACAAGTTTACATTGGGGGGGTGGTGACAAATAAGGATCTTATGGACAAATGGGAAAAAAATAACCAAGAGCCTTAATCAAAATGATCTCATACTTCTCACAACATCCAAAAGAAGTAAACGTCAATTTCTTTTTACTTCAACTCATCATTAAAAATACATTTTACTTTGTAACCCATTTATATATTTTCTTAAATGGGGTAAAGGATATGAAAAGAAAATTTAAATCTCCTTCTTACTGGATCTTCAGATATTCATGATATAATAATTGTCCTTTAATGGACTCTAATATTTTCTATTCTGGTCTATACCATTCTATGTTTTTAAAAATGCAATCACAGTCCATCAAATCGAATGGGTTGTGACCCACAGTTTGAAATATACTGATCTAGAAAAACTGAAAGGAAAAGCCACGTGGTCATTCAAGTATGAAGACAAAAGACCTCAGGTGTGGAAGTTATTTAAAAAATAATCCCTCCTGAGTCCTCTTCTTGAATAAATCACTTGAAGATGTATGCTAGGACACCAGAAGAAATCTGATGCAAAAACCCAAGAATGAGAAAAAAACCCAGCTTGAGGCACCTGCTTAGAGATTTAGGGGAAGGAGAGTCTTCGTGTGTTCTCAAAACAGTGTGAACTGCTAGCACCCTTTTGCAATCTGCTGTCAATCTCTTTTAAAAGTGAAATGTACATACCCATGTCACTCTTGGAAATCTATCACACAAAAATAAAGATACCAGTATGGCAGACAATAGGAACTAAGATGCTTCTTGCAACCACATGTATTGTGGCAAAATAAGTAGCAATGACCTAAATGTCCAATGACAGGTTTAATAAATTATGGTGCATCTATAGTAAAGTAATAAACATCATGTAGCTATTTTTAAGAAATTAGCTATTTATGTATTAACTTGGAAGAGTGTCTGTGATAAAATGAACCTGGAAGAATGTCCATGATAAAAGGGTGATTAAAAAAAGCAAGTGGGCCGAGCGTGGTGGCTCACGCCTGTAATCCTAGCACTCTGGGAGGCCGAGGCGGGCGGATTGTTTGAGCTCAGGAGTTCAAGACCAGCTTGAGCAAGAGCGAGACCCCGTCTCTACTAAAAATAGAAAGAAATTATCGGGACAACTAAAAAAATATATACAGAAAAAATTAGCCGGGCATGGTGGCGCATGACTGTAGTCCCAGCTACTCGGGAGGCTGAGGCAGTAGGATTGCTTGAGCCCAGGAGTCTGAGGTTGCTGTGAGCTAGGCTGACGCCATGGCACTCACTCTAGCCAGGGAAACAAAGTGAGACACTGTCTCAAAAAAAAAAAAAAAAAAGCAAGTGGGCCAGGAGTGGTAGCTCACACCTGTAATCCTAGCACTCTGGGAGGCCAAAGCAGGAGGATCATCTGAGGTTAGGAGTTTGAGACTAGCCTTACCAAGAGCGAGACCCCATCTGTACTAAAAATAGAAAAAATTAGCCAGGCATGGTGGTATGCACCTGTGGTCCCAGCTACTCGGGAGGCTGAGGCAGTAGGATCGCTTGAAGCCAGGAGTTTGAGGTTGCTGTGAGCTAGATTGATGCCACAGCTCTCTAGCCCGAGCAACAGAGTGAGACTTTGTCTCAAAAAAAAAAAAAAAGCAATAATTTCTGTATGATCCTCTTTCTGTAAAATATAGAGGAGGAATCTATTAATATTAAAGGATTTACATCTGCATATATTTATATAAGCAAAGAGAAAAATGTGGAAGAACAAAGCAAACTGTTAAGGCTGGTTAATTCTAAGATCAGGAACAGAGGGGAAAGAGAGGGAGATGATTGGCTGTTCTGAAACACTTTTGAATGGATTTGTTGCCTTATTTTTGAAATTTAAAATTATCTACTTGGCAAAGGTCATTAAACAAGTTAATATACATGCATTACTCTAAACATTCGTTTTTAAAAAATAGTTTCAAAATTGAAGATTCAAAAAAAGCATTTATTCCTTTAAAAGAGATTAGCTACGTTGCAAACAAAAATGGCAAATTTCATAACCTCAGAAGAAATTTTAAAAAGTGGGAATGAATGGGGAGAAACTACTTTTCTATGATAGGAAATAAAAATTCTAGTTCTATATGGCCTGTGATCACTGAATATCATATCAAAAACATTCAAAAATCTTTAAAAAGATATTCTAATTCTTGCCCTCTAAATTATTGAGGAAGATTACAGCAAACAAACAGTCTCTACAGCACTAAAAAGAAAATTAACAACAAAATGTGTGTAAGGCCTAAAACTCAGGCCTGACATTATATGCTCCCTTAACACGTGGTGAAATTGGGAGGGCCCTGAATGGCCTAACCACAAGTTCTCCCCACTCTGCTCTCTTGGATGAGGTCCCCCAGCCAAATAACCCCCTTATTAAAGGGCCCAGGAACACTTCCTGCTTATTCCTGAGTAGTGGGTTTCAGTTTCCTGCTAGCCTGCAGCCTGCATAATTATTCAAATAAGCCAATCATATACCCCTGTACAAACTAAGGGACACCCTGTCCTCTTGATACTACAAAACCTGCCTCCATAGCCCTAGTTGTTCACTCTGTTCCTGAGTATAACCCCTGTGTGGCCCTACATGGTATGTGGTGCCCTCACTGTGAGAGCTGTAAGTATACATGACTAATAAACTGCTGACGATCTCATCCACCCAGAATCAAATGTTGTGTGTTCACCCTTCTCCATAACCCTCCTTCACCAATGGGGTAAATAGGAGGTGATTAAAGCACAAGAAAACATTAATATTAAGCAGAAGGCATCAAATAAGCTGATAAATGGGAGAGAAAAAGGAAAATATATTTTATCAATTCAACAGAACATAGGAAAGGGGAAAAAACTGAAGAAAAAGAATGATGAGCAGAAAATATAGAATGATAGTAATAAAAGTCCAAATAAAATCCAAATAAATCATTAATGGCAATAAGCATAAACTGATTAAATACACTTAGTAAGACAGAGTATTAGACTGGGTAAAAACAATCAAAATCCTATTGTATGTTACTTATGTTTTCCTTCAATTTTGGAATAATCTCAGCTATTCAGCTATCACGTTTTCAATATTATTTCCCTGCCATTTTATTTATTTTCTTCATCTGCAAATCCTATTAGACATATTTCGGAGTCTCTCGATCTATTCTCCTACTCTTCAAACTGTTCTCTTTTATTTTTAATGTTTGTCTTGCTGTGCTGCCTTCTGTATAGTTTCTTCGGCACTATCTTCCAATTCGCTAATTTTATCTTCAACTATATCCAGTCTAAAGTTTAGCCAATATTTTGAGATATTTTTTATTGCATGGCTATATTTTTATTTCTGAGATGTACAACTGTTATATTTCATGTCTATATGTTCATTTCATTTTCATCTGCATCTGTTTCACAATTTCTTGTTTGTCAAGCAGTTTCTTCATTTATCTCTTTGAGCATTCTTATTTTCAAGTCTTTGCCAAATGAGTCCAGGAAATGAATTTCATCTGCAGTGAGTTCATATTCCGGCTGTTGAATTGGTTGGCTACCTTTTTTAGCATTCGATTTCTTAATATGCTTTGGAATTTTGGCTCATTATGGCTGGGAGTTTTTGTTTTTGCTTTATGCCTTGCTTTTTCTCTCTTCTTTTTTGTATGGTGGATTTAGTTTTGTGGTTGCATCCACTGTGCCCTCATCCAGAACTGGTCTGTGATGATGGTTGGGAATTCCTGTTCTTCATTAACGTTGGGAAACTGCCAGACCCAGCCCGCAAGTTAGAGAATGGCTTGACCCAATTCTTGGTTGTGAGGCTGTTTCTGTTCTGCTGCCTCCCCAGGCCCAGAGTTTTGGCCATAGCTCCTGAGATCTGGTCAGCTGCCATTTTTTTTTTTTTTTTTTTGAGTCTTGTTTCACAAGTAAGATGGCTTCACTCCAGTCCATGGCTTCAGCCTGAGAGCAGCCTGGTTCTATCCTCCATTCCCTGTGCAACATTTTAGCTCCCATTACCCCTCAGGCCCTTGGCTTTGGTCCTACTCACCACTTTGTTTTCCAATTAATTCTTGTCCACTGAGATGTTTATCCCATTTTTTAGCCTGTCTGTATCTTATTAATGCCTTTAAAAACATTATCTCTCATTGTTATGTGTTTGGAACACAGAAGGTATGTCAAGGCATGTGACTCTTTCATTTTTGAAACAATTCATACTGTTGACATCCGATACAACAAAATAACTGCAAAAGAAAAATAAGAGAGATGGAATAGTGTTAAATTTTTCTCCAGAAAAACATTAATAAATGACAATGTTGACCGTGTTAAATAAAAATTATAGGAGGCCATTGTTTTGTTTTTGTTGTTTGTTTTTGTTTTGTTTTTTGAGATAGGGTCTCACTCTTTCACCCTGGGTAGAGTGCAGTGGCATCATCATAGCTCACTACAACCTCAAACTCCTGGGCTCAAGGGATCCTCCTGCCTCAGCCTCCCGAGTAGTTGGGACTATATGCCGCACCACGATGTCTGGCTAATTTTTCCATTTTTAGTAGAGATGGGGTCTTGCTCTTGCTCAGGCTGGTCTTGAACTCCTGATCTCAATCCTCCCACCTCGGCCTCCCAGAGTGCTAGGATTACAGGCATGAGCCACCGTGCCCAGCCCAGAAATGTTTTAATATGTGGAAATTATTTTTAAAATAATTCATTATCTCAATAGGCCACATTAGAAAAACCCATATGATCCTTTCAATAGACGTCAGAACATGCTGACAAGCAGGGATCTGGGGGATCAGGAGATGGCTTGGGTGTGGGCAGGCAGAAAGTGCCCTGAAAGGTAGCATCTGCGGACAAAGCCAGGATGAGGCCAGGAGACAGCCTAGTGAAGTGTCACCTAGAAGGAACTGGACAGATAAGCAGAAACCAGATAAAGGCAGCAAGACAGAGCCCGAGGAGCTGCTTGGAGGCACGGCCTGGAGCGTTCCTGCAGGGGCCTCTGCGTCCTCTGGTGCTGAGCCAAGCCGGGATTCTTGCTGCTGAAGATACATTTGAAAACATTCAGTGTCCTTGCCTCATAAAATAGCTCGGAAAGGAGAATGCCCTCACATGAGAAGGAACATATCATACGAGCAACCGACTTAACACTAAGGAATGCTTTCCCATTCTGATTTTCTGAGGAACCATTTTCTACTTTCAGGATTTTTTTGTAACAAAAGAGAAAAGCACAATGAAAGTTAGAGGGGAACCTGAAGAGAAAAGGTGACCGAGGGGACCAATGAACCTTGCATTTTTATATAGTCAAATCTAAATTGAACTATGCATGTTATACCTCAATAACAAATCTGTTTAAAAATAATAAAATCTAAATATTAATACTGATAGATACTGATAGAAGCTTTATTTAGATACAAGCTAAATAAAGATTTCTGATACACATTGCATGCCTACACATCACATGTATCCCATATGTTACTAGTATGTATCCATAATAATTAAAAATTTAAAAAGACTCTCGAACCCCTCCTTCATACCACATGTAAAAACAAATTCCAGATGGATTAAAGAGTTACATGTAAAAAAATACAAAATATATGAAACCATATACATCATCAAGAACTAGGGAGATCTACTAAATTAAAACAGAAAATGAGAAGCCATAAAAAAAGGAACATAATTTGATTATAAAAAAGTTAAAAATTTTAGAACGGCCTTAAAAAGTCAAAGTGCAAGATAAATTGAGGAAAATTTTAAATAGATATATACTCTTAAAAATTGATAAGAAAAAGACAATGCAATAGCCATAGGTTCATTTGTAGAGAGCAAATCCAGTCAATAAAACTTCTCCTCACAAGGAGTTTGAGATAAAAAACATACAAAAAAACAAACAATAACAAAAAGTCAATAAACCAATTACCAGACACTGTCCAGCAGAGAACTGTAAATTAAAAAACAATGAGGTCACTTCTCACCTATCAGATTAGCAAAAATTAAAAACAGAATAACACCTGCTACTGGAAGGCTGCAGGAAGACAATAGCCTCATACACTGTTGTTAGAAATGTGAATTGTCACAGCATTTTGGGAAAGCAATCTGGCAATATCTTTTTTTTTTTTTTTAAGAGAGGGTCTCACTCTGTCACCCAGGCTGGAGGGCTGGAGTGCAGTGGTGGGATCATAGCTCACTGCAGCCTTGAACTTCTGGGCTCAAGCAATCCTCCCACCTCAGCCTCCAGAGTACCTGGGACTACAGGTGTGCACCACCTCCCTCACAGCAACCTCAAACACCTGGGCTCAAGCGATCCTCCTGCCTCAGCCTCCCAAGTAGCTGGGGCTGCAGGCCTGTGCCACCATGACCGGCTAATTTTTTCTATATATTTTTAGTTGTCCAGTTAACTTCTTTCTATTTTTTTTAGTAGAGACGGGGGTCTCGCTCTTGCTCAGGCTGGTCTTGAACTCCTAAGCTCAAATGATCCACCCACCTCAGCCTCCCAGAGTGCTAGGATTACAGGCATGAGCCACCACACCGGGCCAAAATGGGTCTTACTATGTTGCCTAGGCCAGTCTCAAACTCCTGGCCTTAAGTGATCCTCCCACTTCGGCCTTCCAAAGTCCTAGGATTACAGGTGTGAGCCATCATGTCCAGCTGGTGGCAGTATCTATTAAAATTAAAAATTCTCTTTCCCCCAGTAATCCTATTTCTGGGAAACTCTAACATAGAAGTAAAAGCATCGGTGCACAGGGACAGGCATAGAAGCATGTTTATTATAGCTGTGTGGCAGTGGCAAAACCCAGGAAACCAAGTGAATGCCCATTCCAGAAAGAAGCAGAATATTATGAAGCCATTAAAAAGAATGAGTTAGACCTGTCCGATCCAACTTGGGGAATTTCTACTATGTATTTATGGTTAAGGGAGAAAAGCAAGATGCAGACAAATATATGTAATATGATTCAACCTTTTAAATATAATAATACCCCCAATATAAAAAAATTAAATAAAATACAGTGACTCCCTCCAAAAATAAAAACCTGTGTGTGTGTGCGTGTGTGTAAGAATTGTTATGGAGAAAGGTAGAAGGAAGAAGGTTAGGAAGGAAGCAAGCAAGCCAGGCTATTACCATGGAGTGGAAGGGGAGAGAAATACTTAAAAATAAGTTTCTATGTTTAAAAATGATGTATATGATGTGACCCTATCCATGCAAAATTATGTACACATAAAGAGATAGAGGAAAGGGCAGTCACCAAAATGTTGATGATTATCTCAGGGGGTGGGATTGCAGGTGACCTTTACTTTTTCCTCATTTTTTTAGGGTTTAAGTGTTATAGGAATATATATTATATATATAAAATCAGTGAAAAATAAAGTTATTGTCATTGTTGGGGAGTAAATATTGGGAGGTAGAGGTCCCTAGGGGACCTGATCTAGTGAGCACATAAGATCGATACTTAATTATTAATAACATCAATTGCTTGCATGTCAACTGATGTTTTCCAAAATCCTTGAAGTGTAGGTTCTCTTAAGTAGCCACACTGTCATCTGAAACATTGTTTACACTTCTCCCACTTAACAAACGCTGAGAAATGGAATGATTGCAAATGCCAAAGCCTCGGGAGATGATTAAAGCAGGTTTTATTTAAGTGCCATCAAATGACTGCATCTCCTGTACTCATCACAGTTTAGAACTCCCTCATCAACCTAATCTCCTGGCAACTTCCAAAACCCTCCATCACTGCCTTCGAACTTTCAAACTTTTAAAACTTATCTCGGTTTTGCTATTTTTATTACTTCCTTCCCACAGTGCCTGGCTTCGCTGGCTGGTAATTCACCTTGCTTTGGTGGGCACTGCTTTACCTCTTCTCTCCTTCCTTCGCTCCACGGACCTGCCAGGTTCAGGGGAGGGTCGCAGGTACTCAGACCTTGTCTAATGCCGTGCTTGACCATGCCAGGCTCTCAAAAAATGTTAGGGACGCAGGTTAGACAGGAAGTTGGGCTTCACTTGCTAAGCATTCAAAAGTGAATAAGGCACGATCCTAGAGAAATCACGACCAGATTAGTCATCAGTGCTCACTGTACAGGACTGGGGAAGCACAGAAGAGGCGGTTGATGGGAGTGGGGGAGGCGGACCACCGCCAGGGCGCTGGGACGCACGGGGTGGGGGGGGGGAACAGCATGCGCCCAAGTCTAGTGGTTCTCTGCAGCCTCAGCATCACCTGGGAACTTGCTGAAAATGCTAATTCTCAGGCCTACTAATGACCTACCAAAGCAGAAACTCTGGGGCGTGGGGACTAGAATCTGTTTTATCAAGTCCTCCAGGTGATTCCGAAGCACGCTAGAGTTTGAGAACCACGACTTTGGTAGAGGCCCGAGGATGCTTAGGATGAGAGAGAGAGAGGAAAGGATTTGTGAGGGGCCTCGGATGCCAGTCAAGGGGTTAGCCTTTGCCCCGTGGGCGCGGCCTCCAGGTTTTTAAGCAGGGGCTATGCCACTCACACCTCTCCCAACTCGTTTCAGGGGGCTCTAGCATTCCTGAGCCCCTGGGGCCGAGAGCATACCCCGCGCGGGGCGGAGTTCCCCGCGACTCTCGACACCAGGCAAGAGAGGTCGGGCCGCAGATCCTCCGCACCCCAGTACAATAGGTTTGCTGTCCAGGAAGAGGTGAGCACACACGGACGGAGCCCCACACGGACGGAGCCCCCGCCGGGGAGGCGAGCGCGGAAGGCCTGCGCACAGCCCCGCGCCGGCTGCGTCTAGGCGGAAGGCTCTGCCGGCCCAGCTCCTACCCTAGCCGGCAGAGCGCGGCGCTTCGGCCCCGCAGGCCCCGCCCCGACGCGCGCCCGGTCTTCCTCCCGGGGCGGGGAACTCGGCCACGCGCCCGTGCGCGCGCCCGCGGCCGGGTTGCAGGGCTGGGCGCGCGCCCCGCGTCCCGGACAGGAAGATGGTGGCGAGCGCGCGAGTGCAGAAGCTGGTGCGGCGCTACAAGCTGGCGATCGCCACGGCGCTGGCCATCCTGCTGCTGCAGGGGCTGGTGGTGTGGAGCTTCAGCGGCCTGGAGGAGGACGAGGCGGGCGAGGTGCTCCGACTGCCGGGCGGGCGGACAGGCCGGGCGCGGGGGCGCGCGGGGTCCTGGCGGGGCTGCAGACGGCCCCGGCCAGGGAAGTGGGGCAAGGGCCGCGTGCGTGCGGGGCGCTGGCGGTCACCTGGAGCGGGGCGTCCGTCCCCTGGTGCCCCCTTCCCAGGCAGGCCTAGAGGGCTTCGCGCGGGGGCGGTGCGTGACCCGGAGACCCGGGCCGCGGGCAGACGGGGGGCTGGGGCGGGAGGAGCAGGTGGTGGTGGGGTGGTCTCTGGCCCGGGAGCGACGAAGGTCAGGCGCGGGGAGCGGGGCTAGGAGGCGGGGCTGGGCCCGAGCCCGCACGGAGCTGGGGAGCCCCAGGCCAAACTTTCTGAAGTTGGGAGGGGGCGAGAGTGTGCGCGCCATGGGCAGAGGAGTGGGGCCAAGGGACCCTGGGCATCCTTGCCCAGCTATGCCTGAGGGGCAGCGGCCAGTGAGGAAGTGGAGCTCTCGGGTGGAATACGAGCCTGGGACAAAGTGTGTACCCGGGAACTGAGGGAACAGGGAGTGACCCCGAGGGCGAGAACTGGAGGTGTGGCTTCTTCAGCCAGGGGTTTGAAGAACCTAGGTGGGTCTTCAGAAGGGTAGGGGAGGGAAAGTGGGCTGGTGAGTTGGCCTCAGGACATTAGGGAATTGGGGAGGGGGTCCCTTTGGCTCTAAGGGAATGAGAACAGCAGCAGCTGTTTTAGCAGAGCCCCAGGCCCTGGAGCAGAGGCAACCACCATCCTGCTCAGTCTCTAGGTCCTACCTAGCCTCAGTCCCCAGGTCCTAGTCTCTTTCAGAGACCTTCTCCCCAGTGTGGTTATGAAGGGTCCAGTGGGGTCTGAGTTCATCCTGGAAGGGCAGAGAGGACAGGCCAAACCATAACCCTAAGCTGTGGGCCAGAGGTCAGGGTTTCCCTGTCTCCACCCCCTTGTTCTGGTGCCCTCAGGGCTCTGGGTCAGAGGTTCTGCTTGCCTTGTCCTCTTGGGCTTCTCACCTGGCAGGGTGAAGGCCAAGGGAGCCCTGATGTCCACTTCTGCTTCCTTCATCTTGGCAGTCTGGAAGGCCTAATGTGGAGACTGGAAAAGCTACCCTTACCTTTTTTGGGAGAACCAAGAGGGTGGGATGGTGAGGGAAGCTGGAACTGAGTCACAGAAGACCATAACTCCAAAAGGAGGTAGGGGTCGCGCAGGCTTGCTCTGTGACATCTGCCGGGAATGAGCTTGTTCCTAAGTAGGAGGAAGAGGAAGAGAGGGTTTCAGGCCTGGCGTAAGGTGACTCTTTGGGCAAATGGACATTCTAAGATGGTACAGGCTGCCAAAGCAGTTAGGGAGCCCTCTGACCCTAGGGTATGTGAGCAGAGGCTGGTGACCACTCTGGGGAGGGGCATGTCAAAGCATCTGAGTCTTCTCCAAAACAAATGACCCTGAATGGCATGGGTCTGTGAGTCCCTGAATGGGCTGAGGTCCCTGCTGCTCTGCCCACAGCCTGGGTGGAGAACTGGGGCAGTGGAGTGGTTGGGATACTGTCCCCCACCCCCACCTCCTTCTGCAGCTGCCTGGCTGAAGCTGACAGGGGAATCCTGGAGTGGGATGGAAAAGGACTCCCGATGAACTGAAGGTTGTGCAGTCCAGGCAGCCATTGATGCTTGGACCCCCTCAGCAACCATCTCGCCAGGCAGCATAACATAGTGCTTGGAAGGTGAGCACTGAGTTGGACAGCCCCACACACCATCCTCTTCTACCTCTGCTACTGAGTAGACCACCTGCAAAATGACCTCACCTCTTTCTGTATCCTCATGTGTCCTCCTCAAGACAGGGATAATAATAGCCCCTCTCATGTTGGGTGATTATAAAGATAAAATGAAAGCAATGCCTGCAAAGCACTTGCAGGAGTTCCTGGCACATGCTAGCTGTCAGTAAATGACTCTCATTATTATCTCAGCACTGCACATTGGGAATATGGATTCATTCAGTCATTCATTCAACAAATACTAAGTCCTACTTCGTATCCGGCACTGTGCTAACTCTGGGGATACAGAAATAAAATAGATGACAGCCCTGGCCTCATGGGCAGGCAGGGTACGGGGAGAGCCAGACAGTGGAGAGGAAATGCAACAGGATAACAAGGGGCTGGTGGGGATCAGCTGGTGGGGAAGGCTTCTCACAGGAAGAGGTGGGCAGGAGAGTTCCGGCAGAAGGCCCCGAGGAGTATGGGCTGAGCTGGGCACCCTTGAGGAATGGCCAGGAGGGTGCGGTGCTTTCCTTGGAAGAAGGTTGGATCCCGTGTGGCTGAAAGGACCACAGTGAGGGGCTCAGGTTTTATTCTAAGTGCAGTGGGAGAGAACGGCCGGGTTTAAGCAGCAACAGGATCCAATGTGCATTTAAGACGTGCACTCTGGAGGGGTCCAAAGTGGATACCAGGAATGATCACTAATCTCCAAAGAGCCACTTGATAGTTTTCAAAGCTCTCACAAACACTGTCTCACCACTTACTTTAAATGCAGTCCTAGATGTCCAAAGAAGGTGGCGTTTGGGGTGAGCATTTCTGTGTTCACTGTCTTTGTGGCTCAGAGAAGGATTTCAAGAGCTACAGAGCCAGGAAGTGGCAGAGGACTTTAAATGCCTCCATGGTGGGGAGGAGGGGCTCTCTAAAGCCAGAATGCATCCAGGCCAGAGGCCTAGTCCCCACCCTCAGGAATCAGCTGGGTCCCTCAACTCAGGGGCTACCGGGGGCAGCTCTCAGGGGCACAGGCCTGGGGCCTGCTGATGCTAAGGATGTGCCTGGGAGGGTGCAGGGCGAGGGCTGACTGCCCTCTCTGATCCCTCCCTGCTGCTTCCTCCAACCCTCCCTGGGCCCCCAGCCTCCTCTGGGATTGTCCTTCTCAGGGTCAGCCAGTTCCCTGCTGCAGTGCAGGGCACCACCATGCCCGTCTCCTCCCACATCCTGTCCCCCACCACAGCCACCCTGGCCCTGTGCCCTGTGTCCTGCCCTCCTGACCAGCTTCCTGACTCACTGATACCGGCTTCCACCCTGAGAGCCCACAGCTCTCTGCCATCTCTATCCACCGAAGTTTGGGCATGTCCTTCTCTGCTTCCTGTGTGGCCAGGTCAGATGTCACCAGGCTGACGTACACTCAGCTCAGTGGGGCTGCATTCACCCTTCCCAGGGGCTGCCCAGCCCAGGTGCTCTTCCCAGTGTGGGTATAGAATAGGGCCTGCTGCCTCCTCTTGCACGTATCTCTTCTCAGATGCAGATGGACACCCTAGCTCTCTCTGGCCACCTCTCAAGAGATCAGAGGGCTGGCCAGGTGTTGGACACAGAGGGCCTGGGGTCTAGGGTGTGGGACTGGGACTCTGGCTGAAGGTGGCTGTCAGCCTGACAATGTAAGGTTCCTGCCATGCTCAGACAGGGGAGGGAAGGAAGGTCTTAGGGAGTGAGGAACAGAGAGAACCCAGTTCCCAGTGGAGTCCACGGTGTCGGAGGGTCTTAGGCCTCTCTTTTGACTTCATGGTTGACTATTTCCTCCTCCCCTTCCAGTAGTAATAATGACAAGGACAGCAGCATTTATTGAATGCTGCACCTATGCCAAGAGCTCTACATGCATTCATTCAGCAAATACTGAGTGTCTACTATTGCCAGACTCTCTCCTGGGCTGCAGGAACATTAATACATCAGTGAACAAAACAACAAAAATCTCTGCCCTCGTGGCGTGTACGATCTTGTGAGGGGACAGCCCCAGAATAACACTGTATAAAATAAACGATAGAATGATAGAAGGTATGAAGTGCTACAGGGAAGATGAAGCAGAGGATGAGGGAAGGCTGGAGCTTTAAGTACAGTGGTCAGGGTGGGCCGACTGTGAAGGCGCCATCTGAACAAAGAACCAAAGGTGGCGAGGAATGAGCTGGGGGCGGGGAGGGGATGCCAGGCACAGGGACAGTGAGTGCAAAGGCCAAGAGTGCCAGTGGGACATGGAGAAGGCCACTGCAGCTGGAGGAGAGTGACCATGGAAAGGGTCGTAGGAGATGAGGTCAGAAAGAACCCAGAGGCGAGAGGGGACAGACACACAGCTCAGCTAGCCTCTGCAGGCTCTTGTAAGGGCTTTGGGTGGGGAGATGGTTAGTAAGTTTCAGCAAGACTCTGGATGCTGCGATGAGAACAGACTGTATTGGAAGGAGTAGGAGCTGGGAGACCAAGGGAGTGCAGGCAGGAGCCAGTGAGGGGCAGTGAGGAGGGATCAGAGTCCGGGTGTGCTCTGAAGATCGCCCCCTCAGGATGGCCTGAGGGAGTGGATGTGGGCGTGAGGGAAAGAGAAGAGTCAGAGATGACTCCCAAAAGTGTTTGACCTGAGCGATGGAGTGGTCGTGAACCGCAGTGGGGCAGGCTGAAGGAGGGGCAGGTTGGAGAGGAAGCGCAGGAGCTGAGTGTTGGAGAGGTGGCTTGGAGAGGGCCGTGAGGCTCCTAAGGGAGCCATCAGGGAGGCTGGTGGAAGTTACATGCCTGGAGGTTCAAGGGAGCAACCCAAGCCAGAGATGAATCTGGGAGCGTGGATGGAGTTTAGACACGAGAGACTGAAGGAAGTCACTCAGGAAGCGAAGGAGCTGGGACAGGGAAAGGCCCCAGGGCACGCTGTGGGACACTAGGGGGTACCAAGAAGACTGGCAGGGAGTGGAAGCAGAGACAGGTGAGAAGCCAGGCGGGTATCCTGGAAACCAAGTGAGGAGGGTGCTTCAAGGAAGACGCTGCTGAAAGGCCAAGAAAGGAGAGGACCTAGCAGTGGAGAGCTTGTGGCGTGGTGGAGGGGAAGGCCCGTGGGAGAGGGTGTACAATGCACAGAGAGAAAGGAGTGAGGACGGCGGTGGGGGGGCCGCTCTCTGGCCGCATTATCTCATGCTGTATCTCATGTGATACTCACAGCTGGGGGACTGTGCTCAGACAAGTGAGAGGACTGCTAGTGAGCTGGCAGAGCTAGGCTTAGCACCCGCCCCAGAAACTCCAGAGTGTTCACTCGTGCCTCCTGCTTCTCTGTCCCTTCCACGTCTCACCCACCAGACACAGCCAGACATCGCCTTGTGCCAGCTGCTCCGCCAGGCCCTGGGGAGATGGAGCTGACATGCCTCTCCTCAAGGAGTTCACTGTCTGCTAGAGGAACATCCGGGGCCTTGGAGCTTAGCACATCCCACTGGGGCAGACGGAGTAGCTGCACGCCAGGGGACGGGAAGCTGGACTGAAAGCATGGACGGGATTTGGTCGGACAGGGAGAGCAGGGGAGGAGGGGGGTGGACATGCCGTTCAAGCAAGACCAGGCCATCTAGGGAAGCGCCTGGGTTTGAGGAGAGGCAGCAGGGGCCAGGGCTCGTACAGCCAGGAAGCAGGGGCGTGGCAGCCGAGGAGCACAGCACTGCAGAGTTCCCTTCAAGGGAGAACCTGTTGTAAGTACGCTCAGGTGACAACCTCCAGCTGCCCGCACCTTCAGGCCCTGACTCAGCGTCGCAGCTGAGCATGGAGGTAGCACGAGGGCTTGCGTCTGCAAGCTGTCCCATGCTGCTTTCCCACTGAACTGGCCAGGACTTCCTCCGCGCTGCGCTGCGCTGCAGGCTAAAGTTCTCCTGCCCCTCTCCTGGCATGGCTGTCTCCTTTGTGTTCTGAAGCCTTTCTCTGCCAGCTCCTGCCCTGCTCCCCCATCATCCACAAGTGTACCCCCAGAAAATCTCTGTCTTGATCTCTGCTTCCCAGAGGATCCAACCAATACTGAAGTCTCAGGTTTCACCTCCAGTCCTCCCTCCTGGGCATTCCTCCTTCATTCTGTTGTGGCCTCAATATTCCCACATGGAAATGCCTTAGTCGATAGAATGCTTTGGATTCATTTGGAAATTAGAGTCTACTGAAAAACACTGTCTCTTCCCAGACCCTGGGAGGAGCTCTGGGTTTTAGGTGGACGCTCTTGTGTGCTCTGCAAGGAGGTCTCCACTCCCTTCCCTTGGGACACATGTGGACATTCATTTTAATATCTGCTGAAAAAGCAAGTGGGATCTGAGTCCACAGCAAAAATAGAAGCACAGCGCTGTGTGATCTGAGAGCTAGTGGGGGACAGGAGGTGTGATGGCACAGGGGAGCCTGCTGCTGGTCAGGCAGGTGTCCCAGTGGCAGTGCCGTTTGTGCAGAGTCCTCAGGTGAACAGAACTTGTCTAGGTAAAGGGTGGGCAGGAGCCTGTAGGTCTGAGGGTGCCCCTAGCCAAGATGGAGCTCAAGGAACAGGAGGAGGTAAGTGACTGCCCCAGTGATCTGTGTCTGTGTATCTTTTACAGAAAGGAAGGCAGAGGAAGCCACGGCCACTGGACCCTGGCGAGGGCTCCAAGGACACAGACAGTTCGGCAGGGCGGCGGGGCAGTGCGAGCAGAAGGCATGGGCGCTGGCGGGGCCGTGCTGAGAGCCCAGGCGTGCCCGTGGCCAAGGTGGTACGGGCAGTAACCAGCCGGCAGAGAGCCAGTCGGCGTGTCCCGCCCGCCCCACCCCCGGAGGCCCCAGGCCGCCAGAACCTGAGTGGGGCAGCAGCTGGGGAGGCGCTGGTAGGGGCAGCTGGTTTCCCACCACATGGAGATACAGGAAGTGTGGAGGGCGCCCCCCAGCCCACGGACAACGGCTTCACCCCTAAGTGCGAGATCGTGGGCAAGGATGCGCTGTCTGCACTGGCCCGGGCCAGCACCAAGCAGTGCCAGCAGGAGATTGCCAATGTTGTGTGCCTGCACCAGGCTGGGAGCCTCATGCCCAAGGCTGTGCCCCGGCACTGCCAGCTGTCTGGTGAGGGACAAGGACGCTCCAGTCCTTCCCAGGCCTGGGTGGGGAGGTGGCATGGCCCAGATCATCACCCCCGTTTCTCAGAGGAAGAAAGAGCTCAGAGTTTTCATGCAGTGTATTTACTAAGTGGCAGAGGTGAAGCAGGGATGCAGGAACATAGGGCTCTGATCCAGTCTTCTTCCTCTGGAAGGCAGGCAGCCCCCTCTTCCCATCTCACCCCCACCCTGTGACCTAGGCAGGGCTTCACTGATGCCCCCGTTCTCTATTCTCAGGGAAGATGAGTCCCGGCATCCAGTGGGACGAGATGCGGGCCCAGCAGCCCATGGATGGGCCCCCAGTACGGATCGCCTACATGCTGGTGGTTCATGGCCGCGCCATCCGCCAGCTGAAACGTCTCCTCAAGGCTGTCTACCATGAGCAGCACTTCTTTTATATCCATGTGGACAAGGTACTGTGAGTGCGGGGAGGCCAAGGGTCTAGGGTGAGCAGAGACGAGACAGAAGGGCACAGACAAAGTCTCTGACCTGGCTTGGGTATCCTAGAGCTAGAGAGACTGAAGCTCAGAATGGGGGAGGGGACAGCGCAGCCAGCACAGCAGTAGGAGCTGGAGCCCTGCCCTGTGCTTTCTCCATTTCATGTCACTTATACTCTGCCCCGGGGTGCAAGCGGGGGCAGTTATAATGCCCAGCTGCATCTGCTGAGTGTCTCCTCTCCCCAGCGTTCCAACTACCTGCACCGTGAGGTGGTGGAACTAGCCCAGCTGTATGACAACGTGCGAGTGACACCCTGGCGCATGGTCACCATCTGGGGCGGGGCTAGCCTCCTGAGGATGTACCTGCGCAGCATGCAGGACCTGCTGGAGGTGCCTGGCTGGGCTTGGGACTTCTTCATCAACCTAAGTGCCACCGACTACCCAACCAGGTGTGGGGTTGGGGCTCGGAATCCTCTGGATGGGAGGGGAAGCCTGTCTGGGCACTCGGGTTAGAGGGTGCCGATGGACTCCCTCCCATCCCCCAAATCTCGTTCTGGGACCCGCACTGCCCGGACATGGCCCCAGCCATGTTCTAGGGGAGGGATTGCTGCAGGATGATTTGAGAATTGAGAAGGGCAAGAGGAGGAGCCAGAGGTCAGTACCTGGGGTGCCGGGGGCAGAGGGTAGAGGAAGGATGGGGTGGTCTTCCTCAGGGGCGTCAAGTGCCCACCACCCGAGAACATCAGCCGAGGGTAGGGCACATGGCCAGACAGCTCTCAGTGAGGAAGGACGGGCCAGGGTGGAGGGAGAGAGTACTAGGGTCTGCCCTGGGCCAGCAACTGAGCCTCCCTCACACACGGCTGCCGGCCACCCATTTCTCCCCAGGACCAATGAGGAGCTGGTGGCATTCCTGTCCAAGAACCGGGACAAGAATTTCCTCAAGTCACACGGCCGGGACAATTCTAGGTGAGGGGGATGGGGAAGGAGGCCCTGGTGCTGGGGTCTCATCCCAACCTCTCCCACACAGTGGGGCTCAGTGGCCCCCGCCCTGGGTTACAAAGCCTCCAGCCAATCACAGATTGAGGAGTGCTGGTTGCCAGGTGAATGAAAGAACTTAGACTCCACCCTGCAGGACCCTCAGCCATGGCTCTTCTGCCACCCACAGGTTCATCAAGAAACAGGGCCTGGACCGGCTCTTCCATGAGTGTGACTCACACATGTGGCGCCTGGGTGAGCGGCAGATTCCAGCAGGTATTGTGGTGGATGGTGGCTCCGACTGGTTTGTGCTGACACGCAGCTTCGTGGAATACGTGGTGTACACAGACGACCCGCTTGTGGCCCTGCTACGCCAGTTCTATACATACACGCTGCTCCCAGCCGAGGTGGGTGACCAGACAGGCACGAAGGCCAGGGAGGGCATGGGTTGGGCTGCCCATAGCTCACCTTCCGCCCTCCCTTGCTACCTGCAGTCCTTCTTCCACACGGTGCTGGAGAACAGCCTGGCCTGTGAGACCCTCGTAGACAACAACCTGCGGGTCACCAACTGGAACCGCAAGCTGGGCTGCAAGTGCCAGTACAAGCACATCGTGGACTGGTGTGGCTGCTCCCCAAATGACTTCAAGCCACAGGACTTCCTACGGCTGCAGGTGCTTGTCTGTGGCCAGAGGCTGCCCTTTGCTAGGCCTTCGCCCCAGCTTTCACCCTGAGCTTTCCGAGGTCAGAGGGCAGTCAGAGAATCTGGGGGGCCTCCATCAGGAGCAGCCCTCAGGGGTCTGGGGCTACAACAGCAGCAGGAAAAGCCACAGGAGGCTGATCTCTAGGCAGTGCTATGAGGGGCCAGCCCCTGCCGTGCTCTCTGGGACCACCAGAGCCCTTCACTTTCCTTGCTTCTCCCGCTCCAGCAAGTCTCCAGACCCACCTTCTTTGCCCGGAAGTTCGAGTCGACTGTGAACCAGGAAGTACTAGAAATCCTGGACTTCCACCTGTATGGCAGCTACCCCCCTGGCACGCCAGCCCTCAAGGCCTACTGGGAGAACACCTATGACGCAGCCGATGGCCCCAGTGGGCTCAGTGATGTCATGCTCACCGCTTACACTGCCTTTGCCCGCCTCAGCCTGCGCCATGCTGCCACTGCCGCGCCCCCACTGGCTACCCAGCTCTGCAGGTGAGACCCCCCTTCTGACATTCAGCAGGCCCTCAAGGTTTGGTGCCCTATGGGGAGGCCAATCAGAAAGCAACAGCCCCAGCCCACAGTGAGCCCCCAGTCCGAGGCAGGGAAAATGCAAATACAAAAAATACAAAAAAGGCAAGAGCCAGGCACGTAGGTGCTGTGGGGTGTGAGATTCGGGGCAAAGGCAGTGCCTGGGGCTGGGACTCCCCAGAGCCCCCTCCCTGGGACTCCAGGCCAAATCGATTATGCTGATGGCATCTCCCTTTCTCCCTGCTGGAACCTTCTTAGGTTTGAGCCCAGGGGCTTGCCGTCCAGCGTGCACCTGTATTTCTATGACGACCATTTCCAGGGCTACCTGGTGACGCAGGTGGTGCAGCCCTCAGCCCAGGGGCCAGCAGAGACGCTTGAGATGTGGCTGATGCCCCAGGGGTCGCTGAAGCTGTTGGGGCGCAGTGACCAGGCCAGCCGGCTCCAGAGTTTGGAGGTGGGACAGGTCCCCCCCTTGCTTTGTCCTGACCCCCAGCAAGACTCAGGGTAGTGGGATGAGAGGGGTAGACAGCAAGGGAGGGGTAAGGACTTGGTTAGGCCTATATGGACTGTGTTCACTGGGCTCTTATTTCCCAATAATGGCAGCCTTGGTGACGTCCTATGCAGACGTCCTGTGTCCTCCCCACATGTGTACTTTGAGGTGCAGCTCCCAGTTGGGAGAAACAGGCTGTGCAGTGAGGAGGGAGGGAGGGTTAGTTCCACTACAGTGCAAGCCTGGTCTTCTAAACTACAGAGATTTCTTCTAGAGGGACTTGGACATTCCAGTTGCGGCAGATGATTAAGCTTTTGGGTGGCTCCTCCGTCTCTTTCTTAGAGGCTGTGGCTTCATGTGGGAATGGTCTCTGGGTAGGGCTGTGTATCCCATCTCTACGTTATGTCCCTACCACTACAGAACAGTTCAAAATGGAAGCTTAGAACAGATCTCAGAGCTTGGAGAGATATTAAAAATCTCCTAGTCTGACCCCTTCATTTTGCAGATGGGGAAACTGAGGCCAAGAAAGAGAAAATGACTGGCCTGAGGTTACACAGTGAGAGGCAGCATCAGAGTAGGGAGAAGGACCTCTCCCCAGGCTCTTGCCCAGCTGCCTCCTTCCCTACAGGTTGGCACCGAGTGGGACCCCAAAGAGCGTCTTTTCCGGAACTTTGGGGGGTTGCTGGGGCCGCTGGATGAGCCCGTGGCCATGCAGCGCTGGGCCCGGGGCCCCAACCTCACAGCTACTGTGGTCTGGATCGACCCAACTTATGTGGTAGCCACATCTTACGACATCACAGTAGATGCGGAGACTGAGGTCACGCAATACAAGCCTCCACTGAGCCGGCCCCTGCGGCCAGGAGCCTGGACTGTTCGACTGCTTCAGTTCTGGGAACCGCTGGGTGAGACCCGCTTCCTTGTGCTGCCCTTGACCTTCAACCGCAAACTACCTCTCAGGAAAGGTAAGGATGTAGTTCCCAAATGATGCCCCAAAGCCAGACAGAATAGGATTTGCCAGGGAGCTCACCCCCAGCCCTAGAGTAAAGGACCAGGGGAAGGTTGGGCCTTGAGTTTCTATCCCTTAGCATGCCAGGGTCCTGCCCTGTGTTATGGTAGAAAGGGAAGCTTTCGAGTCAGGCAGACTTGGGTCTGGAACATAGCTCTGACGGTTTGATTGGCCTTTTGTCCTTGGCAACTATTTGGCTTTCCTGAGCCTCAGTCTTACTACATGTAAAGTAGAAGTAGTACAATTAACGGAGATCTGGGTGCATGCAGCACAAATCCACTCAACCTAGCTCAAGTTAAAAAAGGGAAATTATTGGAAGAATGCAGAGCTCCCCCTCACAGAACCCAGGAAATCTCTCAGGTCTCACCAGGAACCGGAGGTGCTTTCTCCATCTCTCTGGGGCCGTCTTGTCCCTCATCCTGTCCTGTCTCTGCATATTGGCCTCAGGCTCTGGCTCTTTCTGCTTCTCCATATGTGGCTTCTTAGTGCAACAGAGACTGGGCAGGGCCTCTTGGTCCCTAGGTTCCACATTCTTGGTATAACAAACCTGACTGGCCATCCTAGTCCACCATGTGGCAGTTGGGCAGGGTCACGGGGCTCTCTGCTCACTTGGCTGAGGCTACGGGAACAGGCTCTGAACAGAGGCATAGGCTGGGCAGGTTCCTGCAAGGGAGGGCCTGATACAGGTAACTGCCCCCTGGGAGATGTTAGGGACAAGTGTGTGGGGAGGAGTGGCTGGGTTGCAGTAGGGGCTCAATCAGTAGATGTGTCTTTCCACCACATCCTATCACAAGGCGTGTAAGAGTAGGGGTAGCCTAGAGGAGGGGGTGCTGGGGCTGTGGCAGATCCAGGGTGGGCAGGCCATGTCCTGTGCGCTCCTGGAACTCCCAGTCTAGGGAAAGACACAGAGGGAAGAATGGAGGTCAGCTGTACAGCAGGCGGGGACTGGGGCTGAGCCTCAGGGACAAAGAGAAGTGTACTCTAACCCAAGGGGCAAAGTTAGCTGATGTCTATGCATGAGGGATGGAGGGCCTGAGTACAGGCTTCTGAGGGTTCTGGGAGCCACTGATGATGGTCAGGAAGGGGCACAGGTGACACAATCAGACTGTTACCTTATTTTCTAAAGTGCCTTGAACCTCCTATTTTACTTAATCCTAAAGTTGGGAATCTAGGGATTACTGCCTTGGTTTTATAAAACTAATAGTTTTACAGGCACAGAAAATTCCTTGGGTTAGCCCAGGGTTGCTCAGCAAGCGGCAACTCGGTGGTACAACTGGGACAAGAACTGGGGTGCCCAGACCTGACTCCTGGGTCTGGCTCTGTGGAATCTGTTGGGTGGGGTGTGCTTACCGCCTGCTCTGCACCTCCAGATGACGCCAGCTGGCTGCACGCAGGGCCACCCCACAACGAGTACATGGAGCAGAGTTTCCAGGGCCTGAGTGGGATCCTGAACTTGCCTCAGCCAGAGCTTGTGGAGGAGGCCGCCCGGCAGCACGCGGAGCTCACTGGCCGTGCACTTGAGGCCTGGACAGACGGGGAACTGAAGGGCTTCTGGTCTGTGGCCGGACTGTGTGCCATGGGCCCCTCTGCCTGCCCTTCCCTGGAGCCCTGCAGACTGACCAGCTGGAGCTCTCTGTCCCCCGACCCCAAATCGGAGCTGGGGCCTGTCAAAGCAGATGGGCGACTCAGGTAGCAGGGCCCCAGCCAGCACCCCTGGAGGACCTGGGGGAATTGCACCTTACGGACAATGGAGGGGTGTCCCCTCTCACGGGCAAGAACCAGAGGCCCAAGCAGACACCCATTTCAGCCATCAAGAACCCACACAGACGGCAGGGAAGGTGGGCGCAGCATAACTACTGCGGCTGTCTCTGCTAGGGACCAGAGGGTTGGCGCGAACGTGAGAAGGGCTCCAGCAGCATTCCATGCCCAGCTCTTCCTCGCCTTCCTCTCTAGTATTTTTTTTTTTTTAATTTAAAAAGGAATATGGGTGGTGGGGGGAGGAACTAGAAACAGAAGATGTGCAATAGGGCTCAGAGCAGCCCCAGGAAGTGGGCCATGGCTGTGGGAGCAGGGGCCTGCTGCGCCCATGTGCTGTTGCTCTCAGTGAGGCTGGGCCCCCTTTGCTCTCCAGGACCTTGTCCCCAGCCTGGGCCTGTTGTGCTCATGGCTGAGGCTCTGCAGGGGTGAGGGTGCCCTGCCAGGCTCTCCGGCCCAGAGAACAGGTGATGTGGGGGGCACTGCAGAGCTGGGCTCTAGTGGGACAGTCTCTCCTTTTATGGCCAGGGGACCTAGAAGAGCGCTGAGGCTGGCTCCAGGACTTTCAAGCATACCCTGCCCCTTGATGGGACAGGAGGGTATCAAGACCT
Organism: Avahi laniger; assembly: GCA_963575035.1. Taxonomy (NCBI): domain Eukaryota; kingdom Metazoa; phylum Chordata; class Mammalia; order Primates; family Indriidae; genus Avahi; species Avahi laniger. The sequence goes on along the minus strand of CAUYSK010051324.1, from coordinate 1,581 downwards.
GAGACCAGTACAGAGTTTCCTGGGCCCTGGAAGGGTGAGCCCTCATGAGCGGTGCGGGAGGAAGACCCTGTGAGGGCTCTCAGAAGAACCTGGAGTAGCACTGTGCCTGAAGCTCAGTGTGAAGTCTGAAATATGCAACAGAAGAAATATATCTCTATCTCTCTAAGCTGAGCCTCTGTGTTTTTCCTCCTGGGTGTCGGGGAAGTATCACCGTTTGTTGGGCCTTCTCCTAAAAGTCTTAGCTGGTACTTTGGTACTAGCCTCAAGAAGGTGAAGGTCTCATTCCTGCAGAGTGGGAAAGGTTAAAATCCATTCAAGAGTCAGAAGGGACTTAAGAGCTCATCTAATCCAGCTCCCTCTTTTTCTGAGGGGCTAACAGGCCCAGAGAGGCTCAGAGACTTGCTCATTGCCACCCAGCAGGACTCAAGCTTAGTTTGAGAGCCCTGACCCAGCACTCCTGCCCCCACCACCAGGCCAGGTCATGCCGGATGCTGGCTTCTCTGTGTTCAGCATCACCAGGGCCCATCCCAGAAGTCCAACCCTGCCTTACGGGGCACCCTCAAGAACAGAGGCAATTCCAGACATGGCCTGGTGGTCACTGTTAGAGTTTTTCCCTTTAGGGGCAGGAACGGCAGAGGCTTGGGTCCCTGGCACCTGCACTAGAACCCAGGAGGGCCATGTGGAAAAGGTCTGTTCATCCTCCCTCCATTTCTCGAGCCCCCCTTCCCCTCGCTTTCCTTTGACAGCCAGGGCTCTGTGTCCATCCTTCACACCTTACTTAATGTGGGAGGAGCAAGGGTGAAGGTTTCTAGACCTCTAAAATCACCCTGTCCGCCAGCCACACTGATCTCATTAGCCTGCCACATGTCAAGTTTCCTAGTTGCCAGAAGAGGGCACTCCTGACCACCAATAACAGTGTTCGGGTGGATTTGTTTTGTTTTCTTTTTTAGCCGCTGTGCTGACCTTGCATGCAGTTATCTCACTTAATCCTCACAACCCTCGGAGGCAGGCGCTTTTCTTACCTTCATTTAACAGATCAGGAAACCGAGGCTCAGAGCTGTGAAATGAAGAGCTCAGCCAGAGTCATAGCTGCTAGCTATTAGATGGTGACAAGCAGGCTTCAGAGCCGCTCCCAGTTGCAACACTCTCTTGCTCTCATGAGAGGCCGGGGGACAGGTAACTATGAAGGAGCTAACAGCAAGAACTCAAAAGAAATGGTATTTGGGTTCAGAGGCTAAGATGATTATTTCTTCTGGCTCCTATTTTAGTGAACATCTGAAGCTATACTCTGATTCTCTAGAATGTTGGGGTTTTTATTTCCCAACATCAAAAACTTAAGTGGGTTCAGCACATTAGGCACAGCCAGTAAATATCAGAACATTTAAACTCTGCTGGCCGAGAACTCACAAACCGTCCCATGGGTTTAACGCGGGCTGTGGCTGTCACGTCCCCTGCCATTCTCCATCATATTATACCAGGTCCTAGTTATTATTCTCGCCTGCTGTAAACGTTCTGAGTTTGCATTCTTCTTTAGCCCAGCAAATCATGAGCCTGAAGATTCTGATTTAACTGGTCTGAGGT